>CM076580.1:1221754668-1222038208 GCA_034641835.2 Pinus albicaulis
ATTAATATTCTACAACTCTGTTGTGTAACCAGCTACAAAAATAGAAGAAAAGAGATATGAACGCCTTATAAATAAGCCACTTCGAGGGGGAAACCTCCAATACATTACATAAATGAACAATTCTTGGATGATACAAATGAACAAAACCTCCTTCTATATATAGGAGTCCATGGGGCCACAATATAATCCTAGTGTGGCCACAATGTAATCCTAGCCGACCTAACAATAATAATGTAAGGGCACAATAATAACAATATGGGGGTTACAGGGGTACAATAATAACAATAAGGGGGGCTACACTAACATAATAAGGGGCTACACTATTAATATAGGGGCTTAACATGCCTCTCTCCTTCAAACAAGTGTTGTCCTCAACGCTTGATTATTTCTTGATGCTTCTGTATAAAATTCTCATCCTCCCATGTGAAATCTTCTACAGGAAAGTTCTTCCACTTGCCGAGATACTCTGAAATTGATCGTACTTGTCGAGTTCTTATTTCTATGACTGCTTGATAACTTCTTTCAATGTCATGTTGATCTTCTTGTTGTTTCATTAGATTCTGCACCAAAGTTGGGTTATCCTTTGAGAGTTGGAGAACTTGTTGTTGATGCTCGATGTGATCTTCCACTAATTTATCATCCTCATTTGCTATTATTTGATCCTTCAAACCATCCAACTTAGCCTCCATTTCTGCTTTTAAACCATCTATTTCATCTTCAATTTCTCTTCGTAATATCGAAACTTGTTGCACTTGGTACCGTAATTTTGATATCTCATACTGCAACTCTTCCTCTTCATGCGTCATAGTATAGATTTTTGAGAGATCAATGGGTATGGAATTATTTTTAGGGGCCATTTTATAATCCAATACTGATATATATTATACAATATGCCCTTTCAATCAATTCAACTTGATTCTTCAAGACTTATGCAATTCGGAAAAAAAATACACACCTTTTACTTGCTTTTTAGGAGCTCTGTATTGAAATTGAATTATCTCTGTAATTGAGAATCTTAAATATCTGAAATTCAGCCCTGTAGTAGCCCTCTGAAGCTTCTTTCAAATGCCATAGTTCTGATCTAATTTGGATTCCCCAAGACAAAGTTGTGTCCAATCTCCCACAATGACCTAATTTTGGACTGGTTCAGTAGAGCAAATTTGTAGGACTTGCCACGTGTCACTGTTTCGTCCTTTGTCTCTGAAATTGATAGCCAAGAAACTAAAGTCTGTGTACTTGCAACCACTTTTTACGGCACTCAAATCCACTACCCAGAGAGAGAGTTATTGAACTTTTCCCACAATCACCTCTTTGAGATGAAATTTAGGAGCTTGAAAAAGCACTACCTTCCACAGATCATATCTCCAAAAATATTGTGAACCAAGCTCTGAAATTTTTTGAAAAATTTCCTCAGGATTTCAGCTTCGCACCATACGAATTTTAGATTCTGAACCTTCGTAGAAAACATTTTATAGCGAAAATTCCACGATGACCTTTTTAGGAGCTTGAAAAAAGACCTAACTTCCACAGCTGATATCTCCGACAATATTGCGAACCAAGCTTTGAAATTTTTAGAAAATTTTCCTCAGGATTTCAGTTTCGCACCCTAAAAATTTCAGCTTCTGAAACTTCGTAGAAAAAAAGTTATAGCGAAAATACCACGATGACCTGTTTGGAGCAGCGAAACCCTAGAATCCCAAGCTCTGATACCAAATGTTGTGTAACCAACTCCAAAAAGAGAAGAAAAGAGATCTCAACGCCTTAGAAATAAGCCACTTTGAGGGGGAAACCTCCAATACATTACATAAATGAACAATTCTTGGATGATACAATTCACAAAACCTCCTTTCTATATATAGTAGTCCATGGGGCCATAATGTAATCCTAGTGGGCCACAATGTAATCCTAGCCGACCTAACAATAATAATTTAAGGGCACAATAATAACAAAATGGGGGTTACAAGGGTACAATAATAACAATAAGGGGTTTACACTAACAATAATAAGGGGCTACACTATTAATATAGGGACTTAACAAGAGGCGACATCTTTGCCAATGGGAGGTAAGAGAGAGAGAAGGAACCAGTCCATATAAACCCGATCTTCAAAGGGAGGAGTGTGACATAACCTTCTTTGCTGCCATTCCTGGACATGAGCAGAAAGGCGGGTCGAAGAGGATTGATGGAAAGAAGTTAAAAGCTCGGTACCAGTGTCGTATTGGAGAGGGAGCTAGAAGTAAGATAAAAAGGCTTGGGAAATGGTCACAAAAGTGGTATGGGAGGAGGTGGCCTGCTAAACATACCATTTAGAAGCTTCGCCAGTAAGCGTGCGTTGGAAAAATCTAAGACTGATGGAGTCGTCAGTAATGGAATTGGATGAACACCACATATGGAAAGATCGGATATGGTTGGAGGGATCTTCACTAGCAAGGCCTTCGAACTTGGGAATGTCAGAGGGGAGCTTGGTTGGCATAGCAGGCCAACTAACATCGTGGCGGATAGGATCATTGATCAGCTGATTGAAGTCGGGGAGACTGAGACCGGCCATATAAGGGAGCAACAGGGCAGTTGAGGTAGGTCCTGTAGTGGTTCCGCTGGAAATGGACCCATCAGTAGAACTGGGGTTGCCACTGGCGCTAGGCCCTGAACCAGACATGGTGAAGGTAATATGGGGAGAACTAGGAGTAGGGGGAGAACCTGAACAATCAGGAGAAGATTCGGAGTGTGGACTCGGGGGAGGACTTACTCGATGACGACGGGAAGGAGGAAGTCAACCAACCAGAAACTGAGGGTGAAGTCCAAGAAGTCTCCGGGATAAGTGCCTTGGGGGTGCAATGATGACGGGAAGAAGAAAAACTGACAAGGGCAGGGAGGGACAAAATCAAGTGAGGTCAAGGGTAGAGAGGTGTGGTGTCAATTTATTTTAAAGTCTTTGCCAGGTGGTGTTAACTAGGCTCTTCTTCACTTAGGGTTAGTGTGTGGCGTGTGTTGATTTTAATTTTTTAAAACCCAGACGTTTTGAGAGTAAAAGAAAAAGCGTGCTGCATATCTGAAAATAAATTTGCAAATAACAGTATATAATGCTGAAATAACAGAAAATTAACAGCTAACAATGCATTCATCTAAACCAAGAAGGCAAGTCTCTCAAAACTAGTCTAAAAAGAGGGAAAAAGCTGGTCGAAACACACGACAAGAGGCCGATAGATCCAAGGTCAGGAGGGACAGGGATCTAAAGGATAAATCTACTGGAAAGAGGTGCAGAGAATAGCAAAGAGGCAGAGGCAAGGTTGCTGTAACAAAAAGGGAAATCAACTAAAGGGAGGAGGGATGAAGAGGTGGCCCTAGAGGTAAACCCAAGCAATAGGGCCAGAAACACACGAAAGTTAAAAAATTTAATGTTTGAGGGTTTTAGAGGTGAAAAATACCATAAAAATAGGAAAAAAAAATGGAAGAGAAACCCAAGGGTCTGAAATAGCTAGATATGCAGGAATATATAAAACGACAACAGTTGCAAAAGAAAACCCGTGTGGAGTCGCCAATTGTTGGTATGAATCTTTCGTCGTAAAATACCACTTTAGCTACGCATAAAAAATAGCCCTAACATCAAGTATGATTGCCAATATCTTTAAGTCTGCAGTTATCTGATCCAAATAATGCTGCACAAATCCATATCTAAGCATAAAATACATTAAGCAGTAAAAATGAAATATGGCTCCATGCATCCAATAGACAAGACAAGAACAATGTATTTGAAAGAATTTTTTATATTATATTAAAAGGGGGCACCTGAGAGGAAAAGAAGAAAGGTGTTTTTCAGTTCTCCTCAATGGGATGGGTTCTTGACAGTCCTCAGCACTTCAGATCTAGAATCACTCTCTCTCTTGTTGGTGTAGAAAACCCAGACAGACATAGAACTCAATGGGAGCTCACAAGGCAAAAATGGAGAAAATGTGACCCAGTGTATAGATCCAGAGTGATCTAATGCAATCAAAGGTGACTAATGAATGTTGAAAACCATTCTATTTATAACAAAATGTTAGGGCGGTCTAGAACTTGGTGCATGAATAAAATATTATTAATCAAATTCTAGGACCACCCTTTAGGAATATTTTATTATATTTGTAGGAGGGAAAAGGATTTTTGACTTGGGTCAATTCCTTTATTTATAAAATATAAATAATAAATAAATAAATGATTTATTTACTATTTTAAGGAAATGGTGGGAATATAATTAAATAAATAATGATTTATTTAACTATTTATAAATGATTTAGTCAAATTTAGCTAGGAATATTATTTAAATAGGATTTAAATAACTTATTCCTAGGAAATAATCAAATAAATAAGGATTTATTTAATTGATTTCCTTGTTTTGGGTTAAATATGACCAGGAAATATAAACAAATATAGATTTGTTTATTATTTCCTTTTGGGGTTTCCGGTTTAGACCATAAACAACTTAATAAAGGTGTTTTACTAAGTTATTTCACATAGTGAAAGCGATTTTACTTAGGGTAAAATTGGTCTTACATGGTGTACTTGGGTTCATCTGATGATAGTAGGTTATATGACCAAAAAATGGTGTAACACCTGTAGACAGTAGCCTCTACTACCTCACCAGAAGTAGCATATTCCTTCCTCCAATTTCGTGGAAGAGGAGTCTCCATGGGTTTGCAGCTCTCCATGTGAAACTTACCCAATATCTCCTTTTCATATTTTCCTTGAGACACAAAAATTTCACCATCTCGCTGCCATATTTCCAAGCCAAGGAAATAATGAAGGAGTCCCATGTCCTTCATTTTGAATTCTCTTGCAAGGTCCTCTTTGCAAGAAAGTATCAACTACTCATTACCTATCAAGATTAGATCATCTACATAAAGTAAAATAATAAAAAGCTTACCATCAACCACAATATGGTATAGATTTGCATCCACTTCACTTGTGTTGAAGGCCAACCCGGTAAAATAGCTATCAATCCAAGTGTACCAAGTACGAGGTGCTTGCTTCAACCCATACAGTGCTCTCTTGAGTCGGCACACATGTGACTCACTGTCAAAGATTTCAAAACCTTCTTCCTTCTCTATGTACACTTCCTCCTCAATAAATCCATTGAGGAACACAATTTTCACATCCATTTGATGAATGCACCACCCCATCTACTATGAGAGTGAAAGGATAGTGCTAATGGAAGAATACCATGTGACTGGTGCAAAAGTATATTCATCGTAAATCCCCTCATTCTGTGATAATCCTCGGGCTAGAAATATAGCCTTGTAATTCTCCACACTCCCATCAAAAACTTGGTTTACCTTGTAGATCCATCTAGATCCAACCACTGATTTGTCGATCAGTCTTGAGACTTTCTCCCATGAACTTTTCTTGATAATGGAGTCATACTCCTCTACCGTAGCATCAACCCAAGTTGGTTGCTAGACTGATTCCTCAAAGGAATTTGGTTCAATCACAATACATTTTCTCACAAGCGCCATGTATCCAGTAAACCTGTCCGGATACTATATTTGTCTACGCAGTGAAGTAAGGGATCCTACATTCTCTGTTGCATCAAGTCTATATATATCAGCTTCCATGGTGCACCTTGTGCCATTTATGATGGATGGCTCTGCATGAGTTTTTTCCTCCACTCCGTGATCCTCTGCATGTGGTTGATCCACCTCTTGAGGTTAATTCTTGGGAACCAACAGTTCCTCCTCTGCATGCAAGTCCAACTCCCTCTTAAGGGACAACCACATGGCTTTCAACTCATCAAATTTTATGTCTCATTGCACAGCACTCATTTTGTTTTTTGGAAAACACACTCGATAGTTGTGGGGATTTTTAATGTACCCCACAAATATCTGAACCTCAGTTGTTGGTTCTGGCTTCTTCCTGGTGTCTTTGGTCACATGCACATAAACAGATGAGCCAAAAATCTTAAAATGTGAAACATCAGGGTTCTTACAAGTAAAATCCTCTTCAGGTGTACTCATGCCAAGTATCCTATGAGGACAATGATTCTACACATGTACCGTTGTGTTTCATTCCTCCACCCACATATGCAACGGTATGCCATGATCATGAAACATCACTCGTGCTGCACCTACAATAGTTCTATTCTTTCTTTTAGCAACCCCATTATGATGTCAGTTATGAGGTGCTATCAGTTCTGTTTGGATTCCTTCTTTGTTGCATAAGTTCTTGAATTATTTTTAGAGATGTACTCACCACCATTATCACTCCAAAAGCCTTCACTTGCTTCCCCGAATCTTTATCCACCAGTTCTTTAAACTCAAGAAAATTTGAGAATGTCTGGTCTTTATTCTGCATGAAGTGGCTCTAGTACTTATAAAAAATTGATCAACAAATATCACATATTACTTATGTTTTGCTATCTAAGCAAGAGATAATGGTCCACACACGTCTATGTGAACTCTCTCAAGGATCCCCAAAGCTCGGTTCTCCTTCTCATGAAAGGTGGCCTTTACATACTTCCCATGGTACACCCGTTGCATGTATCTAAAAGAGAAAGTGTTCCCATTGGAAATCATGTAGAAATATACTGCATGACTTTCAAGGCTCCATGGTGTAGATGGCCCAATCTCCTGTGCCTTAAATCACCCTCATCTTGGCTCACCACTTTATCCGCCTTTCCCATCATTTCTACACAGCCATCTACATCCATTTTATAGATATTTTTAATTCAAATGCCTATATTCTTGGCTTTTCCTGTTGTTTTCTGTCGTAGGGAAGCTTTACCTTCACTGAAAACAACAGCATAGCCTCTATCCTCCAACATTGCAACTAAGACTAAATTTTTCTTCAAAATTGGTACATGCATTACATATTTTAATTGAAATGGTTTACTGGAATGTCTCTGAAAGGTAATAGTACCAATCCCAGTAGAATTGTACCATCCATCATCCCCCATTTTGATATGCATCTAGAGATCCTTCTCCTCCAAGCTACTAAAATGTTCCTTGTCTCTCATCATGTGAAAGGAAGCACCACTATCCAATTACCACACCGAACCCATTGCACTTGACACCATGCATGCAATGAGTGAGAATTCAAGCTCAAATTGTGAGGCCAAAGCCTCTCCACCTGCAAATCCAATAACCTTCTTGTTCTTCTTCTTTTGTGGACAGTTTGTGGCATAATTCCCATGCTCGTGACAATGAAAGCACTTCACTTTGGACATATCATGCTCGTTGCCATATTTACCTGACTCAAATTTGCAATGAAATTTTTTCCTTTCCCCTTCCTTGCCTTGGCATCCAAAGCATAATATTCTTCATCATCATGCTTAGATGAAGATCCATCTCTAGTATTCTATCTAAATTCCTCCTGCAGCAAATCCAACCATAGTCGTTCTGAATCCGGCAATTTTTCCTTCCATTGACAGAGTCTTCATAACTATGCCAACTCTTGGGAAGTCACAGAAGAGCTAGGCTCACCAAATATTCATCAGTGACTATTATTCCAATGATCCCCAACTCATCCAAACAATTGAAAAACTTCGTTAGATATTTTTGAATGGTGTTGCCCTTTTCCCTCTTGATCTTCCTGAGTTTATCTTTGAGTGCCAATTTCCTATGGTCATTGTTGCTCTGAAATAGATGCGTCAAAGCTTTCCACATTGCATATGTTGTGGCTTTCCAATGGAGGCTTGAGACAATGTGGTCTCGTACTCCCTCCAATAGGATCCTCCTCACATTTTCCACTTTCTTTTTCCATACATCAATATTTGCAGCATCTATCACAACGGCTTTAAGAATGTCATTCTCAATGAATTCCTTCAAGCCATTGTCTTCAAGTACTGCCTCCATCCCGTCTTTCCAACCAATATATTTAGAGTTTTCCTCGAGTGCATAATCCAATATCAAGCCATTGAAATCCATTTCAATCCTAAATCAGCTGTCACACCAAGAAAGTATTTCTGCAAATTCAAATTCTATTCAGTCGCAAAATCAACTTCTTCTTTAATGCAGTAATTTCCTGTGCTCCAATACCATGTAGAAATCAGACAACATATATCTATATCATGAAATCAAACTGATCTAATGGTATACTAAAGCTAGATACAAAATAGCTTCTACAAATCACTTGCAGAAATTAAACACAATCACCAATTACATGAAGCAAAGAAAGAATAAAATCAAACCACAACACAGATAATTTCTCGGGGAAATATTGCTTCTCAAAACCCCACTATCTGCTACTATATATTCAACATGCATACATGAAACAAACACATTTCCCTCTCCTCACACTTTCTTCATAGAAAGCTGACCAATACTTAGTCAATTTCTAGCCTCTTGATAGTCTGTCTTGCTCACGCAATTCATGAGGAATGCAATCCCTAAAGAATATGGTATTTTTCTTTCTCTAATTGCGTTGAGTATCATGGGAAATCCAATGAGTGTTTTGGTGCATGGGTGCAACCCAATATTCCTACAACTGATATTCAACATCCCTTTCACCTAGATCTCAACTGGGTCTCCACTGGAACTAACATGCATGCAACTAATAATAGTAAATCCTCAGTTGCATGTGAGATCACTGATTGTGAATTAATTAATATTTAATTCACTTGATATTGCACTACTGTATCAAATAGTTAGAACTAGAAAAACTATGTTTAACTCACTTAACTGAGTTAAACTATTTACAACCTACATTAACTAATGCACCACTGCACTTTGAACTTTGTTACAACTATAATTACTCTATATGTGTCACAAACTACCCTCAACTCAAAATTCATGAGTCAACTGAGTTTATCACACACGGTTAACTATTACAAGTTATTTTGAGATTAGATTACAGTTTATTGTCCATCTTAATTAAGGGATAACTAAAATAGACATGCACCAAATTCAGCCCTGTGGGCCCCACCCTAGTGTAGGTGCTTAATCCACTAGGCATAGGTGATGAAATTTTCTAGTCGAATCTCAACAGTTAGCTCGTCTAGGGCTACTTTGGGTAGCAAACACGCTTACCTCCAACAAAAAATTGGTACCCAATCCAATCACTACAAGATCTCCACCTAAGGAGGCTCTCGATCACCCCAATCAAGCCTCCAACTTGGCTTCAATAGTTTGCAAAGTCACAATCCAAACATGGTCAAACAATTTGACCGAACACACCTCAAAAAACATTTTTTTCCTCCCGCTGTCACTAAACCTCTGGTTAGGGCACACAACGCTGCCCTCCACCCTACACATATTCAAGAAGTAGGCCTTTTAAGGCTTCATTCCTCCAAGAAGAGCCTCCTCCACACCTATGATGTCCCGATATAGGCTTATACACTCAATTTTTCCCTTTAAAAAGGCCTATTTTTTTGCTATAGGATATGGCCTAGCACAACAACTGTTGTAGGATCTCAACCTCCTCGAAAACACCCAAGGAACCCCTTCAAACAACATTATTTTGTCGCTTAGGCTTCCGGCCTTCACTACCTAGCACTCTTGGTCAAGAAAAACCCTTAAACAACAAATGAATAGCCTCCAACCAGCTTCATTGTTTCCTACAACAACTCAGCCTTCACCATAGGCCCTCAACACTGCTCCTACTCCTCCTCCTCACTTGCTACTCGTCGACCTCCTAATATATTTTCGAATTCCCCTAAAATTAGAGATCACATGGATAAGTATTTCCCAAACTTGGATTCATCTAACACATAAAATAACCCTTTATTTATAGACAATAGCGGGGCTCCAACAAATAGATGAAGAGACACATTTGTTGGATGAATTTTACGTGAAGCCTACATGACTTGAAAACCAATAATTACTTGTCAACTTCAAAAATCCATTTCTCCTCAACGACAACTTCGAATCAGATGATTTTCATTGATTTGGAATTTTCTCACTGAGATATATCATCATCAACCATCACATGTTAATTTATCATCATGGTTTTGGCCCAAATCACGATGGGTGAAAAACCCCACACTTGGGTTGCAAGCCCACAAGCTACCCTTGTGGTGATTTTCCCTCGAAACCTTGAACCCTCGGGCTTGGAGTACCTCCCAAGATATACAAATCAACACTCCCTATTAGCGAGCGAGGTACCTCCATGACTAGGAAGTACTTTTTCATCATCATCAATTCTCACAAAACATGCCCAACTCCTAGCACTCACAATCAAAAAGTACTTGTATGGTGACCTACGTCGTTCTTGGAATTGTTGTTGTCATTGGAACCATATTACTTCTTCTTCTTATCTTGTAACGCTTTCTAATCTCTCCATGATTCCTTCTAGGTAGATGTGGAAGCACCCTTGCTTCCCACCGACCACACACTCTTCTTGGGCAGGAAAGTCTTCCTCTAAATTTGCGAGCTCCCTCTATAATTTGACTCCCTCTAAGTCTCTGGAACCTGGATATTCTTCTCTAGAAATTGTACCTTATTTTTGGGAATTTGTACCTTCTCCTATGAAGCCTGCACCTTCACCTACACATGGTCTTCCTTCTCTGGAACCTGTAACTTCCCTTTTTCCTTTCCATGATCCTCAGGATTTCTCGTCAACCTATAGAGACCATGCTATCTAAATATGAGTACAATCTCATCGGACTTAGAGCCTATAGGCTTGAGTCTTGTCTTCCCATCCTGGAAAAAGACCTCAAACCCCTTTCTCTCCATCATCGAGATGGAAATCACACTATATCTGAGTCCTAGTACAAATAGTACATCCTGGACCCGCAACATATGTCCTGTATCCATCCTGAATGGCACAACTCCTGATCCTCATATCTCCAATTGAGTCTTGTCTCCCAACACTGTGTGAAACTTTGATTCCCATTCAGCTAGAGTCTCAAAAACCTCCCGTGACCCTCTCATATGCTTCATCACACCATTGTCTACATACCATCCATTATCTTTGATAGTACCCTACAAGAAATGAGAAATCATAGAAAATTCAAACCCTTCCAATCTCCTGGAGAGATCATCCATCTTAGTCGAAGTGGCAACACCATTGACTTACTTTCCTTTCCTCCTTTCATCAGATACCCTCTTCTTCATACATCTCAACAAAGAATTACCCATATCGCCACACTTGAAACACTTGAAATTACTCAAGTCCTTCTTTGGCTTATGCTTCTTTCGCACTCCAAGTGCCACTTCCTCATCTTCCTTCTTCCTTGGATGAAGATCCTTGTCTCTCAACTCTACTTGAATGAAGTCATCGCATATTCCATTCCAGACTAGAAATTTATCCCTAGAAACGATTCCTTTGATGAAGGGATTACATTCCTCGGTGAACCCTTTCAAGGCAATTCTTACCATTTATGCATCTGAAAATTTGACAATGACAACAACATGGTCATCTTGATCCTGAGAAAACCTCGTCAAATATGAAGTCGTTCCTTCATCCTTTATCATCCTAGTGGACTTCAAATTATCCTGAAATACCAATACTCGGTTCTCATTCTTATTTTGGAAAAAATTATGAAGAGCCATCCACATATCATGTGCATTGTTCTTCCCAAAAAAATGAGGTATTAAGGAATCCTTCAAACCATCAAGGATGATCAACCTTGCCTTCGTATGCAAATATTCCCATATATGCAGCTCCGTAGGGTCGGTTGGTTGCTTCATCACTTTCTCAAAAAACTACCAGATTCAGTTCACCTGCAAGACAAACTTGATCCCTTCCTTCGAAGGAGTATAGTTGGAAAATCCTTCCAACCTATCCTCATATCAGTGACCTGCCTGCAACTTTGACATTGTAGTGAGCCCTTCACTTACAATGTGACCAATTTCCTCTCACGCTATACTTGGTTGCGCAACTCTTATTTATTAACTTCCAAAGTAGCTCAGACATGCTCTGATACCATGTTGAATTTTCACGACCTTGGGTCTAGGTTAGAGTCTTGAATCACTTACGTTGCCAAAACAAAATCTAAACCATAAACTAATTTTCACTGTGGAAATATAAAGAAGTAAATCACACATGAACAATTATACACAATTTTTAAACAAATTATACAATAATGTACAATCACCAATATTTTTTATATTCAACCAAAATTTTAATAATAAAATAGTCTATGGTATACAATATTCAATTAGAAACTCGATGTTATATCTCGTCATGCCATTTCTTCTCTTTTTTACTGCTCACTTGTATTTCCTTAATTCATCAAGGCTACTACACATCGAGACTCTACGAGGACTGACACCTAACACTGCTGCACGTCCATATGTAGAGTGTACATGGGATGATCCAATCTACTCTCTGCGTATAACTAATTCCAGAGCTCAAACTGATAGGCCAGTAGAAAATTTTATCCATCAAAGTGTTGTGACATCAGCACCAAACTTCACCCAACCTTTACCTGCTATTCGTCCTTCAAGATAGCTTTTCTAGGGATACTTTGGGTAGCCAACACAGTTCCCTCCAATATACCAATGGTAACCAATCCAATCACTACAATATATTATACTAAGAATGCTCTTAATCACCCCAATCAAGCCTCCATCTTGGTTCCCACCAGCTGGAAAGTCATGATACAAACATGGTCAAACACTTTACACCTCCACAAAATGTTGTTGTCCTATTGTTTTCACTGCACATCTGGTTAGGGAACACAATACTTCCCTCCTCTCTACACACAATCAGCAAGTATGGACTTCTAAGGCTGTAGACCTCTAAGTAGAGGCTCCTCCACACCTACGTTGTCCCAATATAGTCTTATGTTCTCAACACTACCCTTGGAAACAACCCAGCTACTACCTGTGGCTTGTGGCCTAACACAACCACTGCTATAGGACCTCGACCTCCTCCAAAACACCCAAACAAACCCTTCAAACAACATTGTTTTATCACTTAGCCTTGCGGCCTTCATTTCCCATCACTCTCGGTGAAGAAAAAACCTTAAACAATAAACAAATACCCTCCAACCGGCTTCGTTGTCGCCTACAACAACTCAACCTTCACCATGGGCCCTCCATGCTGCTCCTTGGCCTCTTAATCTAGTTGTGGCTGCCTCTAAATTCATAGCTCACTTGGAGATGTATTTCCAATACTTGGATGCATGTAACACATGAAGTTGCCCTTTATTTATAGCCAACAAAGGGGATCCAAAAAATATATGAAGAGACACATATATTGGATGAATTTTACATCAATATTACATGACTTGAAAACCAATAATTACTTATCAACTTCAAAAATTCATTTATCCTCAACGAAAACTCGGAATGAGATAATTCTCAGTGTGTTGGAATTGTATCGCAGAGCACTATCATATTAATCCATCACATGTCGATTTCTCATCGTGATTTTGGCCCAAATAATGATGGGTGCAAAACCCCATGTTTGGGTTCCAAGCCCAAAAGCTTCCCTTGTGGTGGTTCCCCTCCAAACCCTGAACCATTGGGCTTGGAGTGCCTCCCAATCTATAAAAATCAGCAATCCTCGTGTCACTACCATAATCCATTTTGTCAATATTCATTGAATAACTTGATTTCATTAAGTCATGGTTGATGGTACTCTATCATGACGTCATTTACCTACCTATCTTTAATCAACATTGGAGTGAGTCGGGAACTTGGAATTTGAGGTGTGAAGCACACTAAATATCCCCTTGTTTTTAATTCCACCCAAACTTGATACCATCAAAATTTTAAAATGGAGATAAATCATAAAGTGAGAAAGTTGTTTTAGACATTTTCCTGTGAACTAGCATGTCTAACACTTTCTCATTTTCATTTAGTTACTCCCTTTGTTGATGTTCACAATATTCCTCCATATATATATATATATATATATATATATATATATATATATATATATATATATATATATATATATATAACATCACTTATTATTAGATAATTTGTTTTACTAGAATCTAATGATTCATTAGAGACAATGGAATTGGGAACATCTTTAACATAGAACGGAAAGTGCCACTCTCATGACTTCCATAAAATATACGTTTGGATTTACAAGGTGGATGAATTTAATTTTTAATTAAATGATGTGGCTTTAGGTTATTCATTTTCTAGGAGGAACTTTGTTATCTGTACTTTAATAAATTAAATAATAAACATTTTCACTTCTAGATTATATGTAATATTCCTAAATTAGCACACAGCTAATTGGAATATTAAATTTTGTTTTTTGCTCTTAGATAGAGGAATAAGAGGGTATGGAGACCCATAAATGTCCTTCGTAGGAATAAAATACACTCCTAGTGCTAATGGAGGTCATCTAAAAGTTGGATTGAAGACCCTTAGGTGTGAAAAGGGGCTGGAGCATGAAGACTAGGTCAACTTTGACCAAATCAAACAATGTTCTTATGGAGAAGTGGCATTCATGGTGGGACAACACAGTTTTAGAGGGAGATTTAATGCATGGAGGTAGTGACATAATTGAATGGGGCCAAGGGTGGGGAAGCTCATAACTTATATAAGGAAGAGGATGGCAGCCATATGAGGGGATGTTTTTGGATTATTATTTTGATATGGTCTATTTAGACTTGTTTCTCTCTTTAGTTGTTTAGCTAAGATTGCAGTGATGTTTAGCAAAGGGTGTTCCCAGTCAATAATCCCACCTCTTTCATTGAGAGGCCTCTTGGGAGAGTATTCCACTACCTTTTCCACTATCTGGCATCAGGACAAGCTACATATTTGTTGTACAAAGAAGTTTCTGTAGAGTATTATGTTGTGTTGCAAGGTGCAACAATGGAGAGTAGATTTGGGTCACTTCCTTTCTTGATTTCAGTTGGTGGAAAAATTCCTTCCATTGGGAGACTAGAAAAGAGAAACCTTGAGCTATATTTCATCATCGAGCATTAGGCTAAGATACTGCTATCAGTTACAGTGCATTTTTCTGAAGGAACTGTGTTATTTCAGTGTGCAGTTGCAGTGAAAGGTTTGAAGCCCTAGTTGGGGGAGATAGATTTTCAGTGAGGGGATCAACCTCTCATTCGGAGAATCTATGGGAGGAGATATCATATATTTCCAGATTAGATCATCAACCTCCTATCATCTATCTAGTTGCAGATATTGTTCAGCCCTAGGGAAATATTTTTATTTCTGCATTTTTGTATATTTCAGGAAACCCTTCCTGGTTTATCTTGGTAGTGTTCTTGGGAGTTTAGATCTCTTTTCTCGGCATTTTTTTAGATATATAACACCAGATCCATATTGATATATCATTTCTATAGCATTTATGCCATAAAAATATGTTGTCATGACTCATGGCACTTGTATGGTAGTATTTTTACATCTATTGAAATATTTTCTTAGCAGAGGCTTGTTTTGTATTGCTTGAGTGACTAGATCCTGAAGATCTTGTGCCTATTATTTTTTGATATGTTTAATAATATGGTTGTACATTTGTCCCATATCATGGTGTGTTGATTTTTTCACTACTATTTCCATTATTGTGTTCAAATATTGTTGCTTCCCCATTTCAGAATATTACAGTGGTATCAGAGCATAATCTTGGCTCAACCTATGGATCTCAGCCATTATGCTATCAGGAGAATAAGAAGAAGGAGAAAGAGATTAGAATGATGGAAAGAATGAGTTTTATATCATCTCTTTTCAAATCTAAGAGGTACCTCACCATGGAGGTCAAGAAAAGAAGAATGAAGAGAAACAATGAGAATTCTAGAGAGTTTCAAGATGAGGAAGGTCCATGTTCTTCCTATCAACAAAAAGGAGATCCGGTATTGCATAGAGCTCCAAAGAAACATACTATGCCCTTTCCTTTTGAATAAGAATACAAGAGGCATGGATATTGAGGACACTTAGATCATGCTATTCTAAGTGATTATCTTGCAGAATATAAGTCTCAACCTAGAGCTTTCAAGGAGAATCTAACTCTCCCACAGTTCATTCAACTCAAAGAAGAAAGAAGACCTTGTAGCAATAGATTTCTATTTCCTACATTTGATGGGTCATCCACATGTATAGAAAGAGCATGAGGAATGAATTTGGATGCATTTTTCCTGCTACATCTAGTGGTAGAGAGAGAGATTGTTGAGATTGCACTGTTGCACCTTGAAGGTGAAGAAAACATTTGGTGGTTCAGCCATTTGATTCATGCAAGAGTGACTGCATATACAGATTTTACTCAAAGTTTGATTAAAAAGCTTGACAAGAAGAAATCAGTGGGCAAGAGGCCTTCACCACCACTTACTGCAAGAGCACTTGCATCAGGAGAAAAAACCATTGCATCTTTGCAAAGTAGTCTTGATCTCTTGACATTTGGAGTCCGATGCACTATTTTGGACATGCATGAGGAGGAGGAGACTTGTACTAGTGCTGATGCATCCATAGAAGAGCATCCATCATCATCGGTAGTTGGGGAAGCCATCACACCAAATTAAGGAAACCTTGTAGCAATACAAGATGTTCCCAAGCATAACCAAGGTATGCAAATGTTTCCACTTTCTATTATTTCAACACATCTTATGGAGATTTGTGGGAATATTCCATTGCATGACCTAGGGTCAAGACACACTGCTGATTTGGAGCAACAAACTATCATTGTGTTGAGGGGCCTTGATTTTTTTAGGGAGGAGATTTACATTCATGCTAGTGTGTCATTGTTGAGCTGCACACAAATATTGGGGTTGGAGTGTAGATTTTTGGAGGGTAGGATGAGCATTGTCCTAAGAAATCCCGTGCAAAACTATATGTTCAGCATTGAGCATGAGCATGAGACAACAGATGCACCATCATGGAGATAAACAGTGATGTCAATGAGTAGCAGTGATGAGTTGGGGGCCCAACTGAGATTGAGACATTCTAATGACCAACACACTTGTGTAGCAGGGGATGGACAAATGATTGATGAGAGACATTTTATATTTCATTGTTGTGAAGGATCCTTCTTGATGAGCATTTCACAGATCGATGAGAAGATTTTTCCTTCAGCATAATTGGATCCTTATGGATTCAACATGGTCATTGATAAGTGGTATTCACTTGGAGATCTTCGGGAGATTTCATTTCAACATCCCATGAAATGCAGAGATAGAAATCTGATTTGGGAGGGTGGTATTCTCCATTGGAGGGATACCTATTTTGAGCATGATGTTAGACACTCACCATTGGTTGGATGGGTGATGTTTATGAGCAAGAGGTTGGAGATCCACTTGCATATCTATGACACCGGGCAGCAAGAGGCAAGGCTGCGTTGGCTACTCTTGAAAGAGTTTGGTCATCATGTACCATATTCTATTTCAAAGAGTAGGTTAGTGGATGGGACTTGACATGGCACTTGCATCATATGGCAGCAAGGATTTTGGGTGTATTGGGATGATGTGATATCTTTCATATCAACCATCATGTTTTTTCTCCATGGTTTATATGGTGATGGTGTGGGGAGGCAACAAGAGTTGTTGCTTTGGAAACTCTTGGGACAATATGGGCTGATTTTCTCCCATACATTACATGATGTTGTAGGAGTAGGTAATGGAAATATCAGGGTGCAAAGGGGATACTCCTTAGCCTTGGAGGATCAAGAGGTAATTCCACTTTGGAAGGAATCTCCCATATATATTAGGATTATGGTAGACGACTTTGACATTCGGCATGTCAAATAATGGAGCTATGAGATGACAGGAGCCTTATTACAAAGGCCAACAACACTGTCACTTCGAAGCCCAGGTTTGTTGATGGATTTTTCCCAGGATCACTTCACATATGATGCACTTGATGAAAAAGTAGGAGATGAGATTGATGGATTAGTGGATGGAGACATCTATTACCATGATATGATCCTCTTGACTTGGGTCTCCAAGCATAAGGAGAATACTTTGCATGCAACATATGGTTCATTCCTTTTCATGGAGATATGTCATACCACTATGGAGGGCTCATTCATGGATATTATTATTAGCTTACTCTCAGCAAATGGTAATATTTTTGTTTTTTCACTTATTGATTATCTAATACAATATTTGCATTCTCTTTCTATTTCTATTCAATGCATTTCTCCACAAGAGGGAAAACCTCTATTTGAGCTTCATGGTAATTTTGGGAAAATTATCTATGATGGAGATAGCCATTTCTTGTATGGCTTTGGGAAAGTGTTATACTATTTCTTATATGCTCAGTTGATATAGAATTCCATTTGTTATTTACTAGTAGATGAGATGACATGCACAACTAGAAAATTGTTTGGAGACAACTTGCCATATTATATTCTGAAACAACAATTATCAAAAATGTGTTGTGAACACTTGGGAAACTATTGGTACTTTCCAGCACTACATAATACCTTTAGTACTTTTCCCATTTGGATTCCATATGATGATAATGTCATATTCATTTTATATGGGATGATCTGGGCAAGAACCAAAGAGTGGGTCTTCAAGGATCCAATTTCCTTTTTTCTTCATGAAGGCAACACTATTGCAGCCCAAATTCTGCAGCAGCTCTACACTTATCATAAGTGGAGTGAAATACAGTGTGGGATGGACGATCTGATCCATCATGTTCAACTATGCATCCCACCTACTTTGGAGGAGCCTAAGGTGGAGGAGATCTTTCATGAGTTTCGATGTTGGAGGGTGAATGCTTTGTATGGATGATAGCTTGGGGATGGAGATTTCACATGGGAATGATAGTTCCCAATATATTTCAGATTCCATGCCTCAAGAAGGCCTCTATACAACACATTTTTTCCTCCATGGATATTTTACTACTACATGATGATAGCTATTTGGGATGGTCACCAAAAGTTAGGGATGGTCACCAAAAGCTAACTTGCATACTTGGGAGGAGCAACTTGGAGATTTATTAATGAGACAACATCTTGTCCCTCGGAGGAGTTTATCATATGAGGATGCTACATAAGAAGGAGAGGAGGCTCTTCAGTTATATCCTTGCAGTTTCTTGAGGACGAGATGTTGGAAATGTTTTCATTGATGGCAAAGGAGATGACAAAGGAGGAGCATCTGAAACATCATTCAAGGGGCATAAAAGCAGCAGAGACATCAGAGGAAATAGAGACAAAGAGAGATAGGAAAAGAAAGGAAAAGGAGACAGACAAAGAGTAGAGAGCTGAAGAGATGGAGATATAGAGTAGGTTGCAGAAGAGCTACTTGATTCAAAGATCTGGCCAGGACAAGCAGTTTTGCAAGTGAATTCATTTGTTCCTGAATGGATGTGTATAGGTTGATTAATTTTTGTGTGGGATAGAAGAATAAATGTCAGTTATGGGTTGTCGATGTTGTGGTTGAACAAACACATGAGTTGTAGTCATCAATGACATGGCAATGACATAGATTCCACTATAAAATTTGATATTACAGCCATCGATTGAATAAGGCGCTTGAAGGAAATTACAAGCTCTGTTGTGAAATTATGGGCTGTGAAGTTCTGAATTTTGAATTCCATATAAGAGACCCTATTGTAATGGAGGACTGGCTTAATTTGATGTCTATAATCAGGGATTTATAATTTGGAGGAGCTGCAGTAAAGCCAAAAGTAGAATGATGGCACAGTAATCCTACGAGACAGGCTTATTACACATACTGTATTAAAACAGTGATGGCACAGTTTTATAAATTTGAGGAATTATGCGATGAAACGTCTTAACGCTGCAAAGATCCTGAATTTTTTTAACCCTGTTTGATAAGGAAATCTATTTCGGATGTTCATTTCAGTGTTGGAGAACTGGGAGCAGAGTAATGAATTAAAGTTCTGGCATTGATTTATTGATAGGTAAATGAATCTATTAAAAAGGAGTAATGGAGTTCCGCACTTCTCTAATGAATAACTGGTAACTGCAACTGAATATTTGGAATTGAGCCTGAATGACTACCCTCCTAAAATATGGAGGATATCTATAGTGCGAAGGAGGGACCCCGAGACAGAGTCGAAGATAAGGCCCTGTGTTAAGGAATCATGAATCGAGCGTAGAGGTTTGGTGATAAACCTATGCATGAATGGAGCTATGCGTTATGATAGCAGAAGCATCGTGTTGAAGTGTTGACAAAGCAAGGAATAACATATGAGAAGAAGAAACAGAGAATAACTGAAGAACCGTATGAAAACGAAGTTAAGAAGACATATTGGGACCGTAAACAAATGAAGGAAGGAACGGAACCTCGAGCGCAACTGAACGAAACCACGAGTGCTGTGAACAGTGACAGTGGGTTTGGAACACTCGACGGTTTTCATCGCACCAATTTTGTACGGTAAGCTGTATTTACAATTCGAATGCGATATATGTTAGGAGCTAACATGTGGTCTTAAGCGGTTTGGAGATACCACTCTCATCACGAGTTAAAATCCCATGCATCTAAGTCATGCGAGATTCGATTGAGGACGTCGGATCATCTGAAGCAGTGCGAGGTGTTGTCCGCCATTGGATGTGGAAGGGTCGCTAGTGCGGGGCCCAGTTCTAATTTATATTGATTGGGATTGTTCGAACTACGGTTGCGAGTTTAACCGAGGTATGTCCAATGTGGTTGAATCTTGTTATAATGCTTCCAAAATTGAAAGCATGTATATATATATATATATATATATATATATATATATATATATATATATATATATATATATATATATATATATATATATATATATATTGGTATATTGTAAGGCACATATAATGGTTGAATATGCAAATTTGGAGCAATATGAATAGTGTGATATATGGGCTAATATAGGTACATGCCAAGCGTTGAGTTTGGATTGAACCAGGATCGAGTTGTAAGATTGAATGTTCTTGGTTTGCTAGTGAACGCTGAGTCAATGTATACAAAGGTATTGTGAATGTCCTATATAAGCTCGGACTTTATTGTTATATGGAGAACTGACGAGGGTGATTAGTAGAGCATGGGACCCGTGATCCATAAGATGATATATGTGTCGCATTAATATATATAAACTTTGAGTGAATGCTATAAGCTTGGTGTATGTAATTAAAAGAACCAGAACCATTTACAGCATTAAGACTAAGGTTTTCTAATGAAGTACATGGCTAAGTTTATGCTAGGAGTGGAAACATTAAATGAACTACGGAGCCCGAGAAGTTATATATATACATAGATATCGGTGCTGGGCTTATGTCTAAGTCCAAGACTTAATATAATGTTGACAGAAGATATTGGGTGTGTAGGGTGGGACCCCCCCTACATATTATTCCGAGAATCATTACACCAGTTGGACAACAGAAGACAAGGTACATAACAGAGCTGATATCCAAGGTAAATCAACAAGTGTTTTTTCTTTTGAAAGAGTAAGGATGTTGGAGCTTCCCTATCAAGTTGTAGCTTGATAGATGTCAGCTGTAGATGACTGAGGTTGGAGCCTCCTGTAGGTTGGTGCCTGCAGAAAATTGACGGGAGTTGGAGCTTCCTTGCAAGTTGTAGCTTGCAGAATTGAGGTTGGAGCCTCCTGTAGGTTGGTTCCTACAGAAAATCAGTGGTGAGAGGGAGTTGGAGCTTGCCTTTGCATCACAACAATAATAATATGTGGTTTTCTCCATTTATGGGTTTCCACTTATATCTGGTGTCTATGTGCATGATGTCTATGTGTTGATATGGTATATATAGTCTGCTAATACTTACTACTCACATATTAAGACTGCTAATACAGTGTCTAATCTGCTTATTAACTGCTACTCACAAATAAATATTTCTCACAAATTATGTTGATCATGAAATGAATGTGTTAATAAAGTTTAATTAAAAATTTCAAAATTCCATGAATGTGTTAAACTGATTCACCCCCCCCCCCTCTTAGTGTAACTAAGGGTTCAACAATTGGTATCAGAGCTGGTTCCTTTGGTGTAAGCTTAATAGCTTGAAGGAGATCTGGTTGAGTCATGGACTATCAAAATGTACTTGTGTTGAGTACAACAAACTTTCCTAAATGGAGAGATAAGGTTAAAACATGATTATTGGCTTATGAACCTGAGGTATGGAAACTTGTATTTGATGGTTACTTCACAGACTCTCCCTCGGTGCAAGAACAACATAGCAATGCCAAGGCAAGATGTGTGATATTCAACAGCCTTCATAACAAGGATCTTGAGGTAATAATGGATTTAACCTCTACAAAAGAAATATGGGACAGATTGCATTTCATGCATGGAGTAGACAATGAGGATTGCATTGTCAAGAAGGAGAAGAGAATTAAGAAGAAGAAAACTTCATGTCAAAAGGAAAATGTTCAATCAATTGAGGTACCTACTAGTGTGAATGGTAGTAAGAACCATGAAGAAATTGCAGCTGAAGAAAAAGCCAAACTTGACACAGCACTGACTGAAATAGAAAAATTGAAGAATGAAAACAAAGACCTTAAGTTGTTGGTACAAATATGTGATGAGAAATAATATGAAGATAGGAAAGAAATTATTGGTCCGAAGACACAGCTTGAAGAGGCAAAGAAAGTAGAATACACTCTGCTGAAACAAATGAGAGAGAAATGTCTGGAATGTGAGAGATTGGAAGAAGAAGTATTGAGCCTAAGGAAGAAATTAGAAAAATCCCAAAGAGAATTATTAATGAATACTCCTAAAATGAAAAGTTCTTAATTGTTGGACAAGATTCTAAATGCACAAAGGTCACCACTCATAAAGGCTGGGATAGGATATGAAGGTGAAACCAGTAAGTCCAAGGTTGAAGATAACAAGAATGTCATTTTTGTAAAAGCTGTAAAGGACAGTGAAGCGACTCAACAAATTCCTAGAAAAGCAGAAACCAGCAAGAACATGAGTTGTAGAGAAACAAATAGAATCAAGTAGCAACATGAAAGGACAGAGAATGAGAGGATGAAATAGTCAGCTGAAAAAGGCTCATACACTCATAAGGATGAATTGAATAAATTTGGAAGATGTCAAAGAAGGTTCTTTCCTCCTATGAGAAGTATCACTTGTTTCTCCTGCCACAAACCAAGACATGAAGCAGCACATTGTAAGACAAAGAGAATCAATGTTAACCAGCAAAAGATGTATCAAATGAAAAGAACACCCCAAGCAAGCAAAGGGAAAAGACAATCTTTCACCAGGTACACAAATCATTTCCATGGCTATTGTTATGCATGCAATCATTTTGGACATAAACTTGTTGATTGTAAATTATGTTCAAAGAGAGGAACAAAATATTATACTCCAGCTCAAATGTACTTTGATAAAATAAGATGTTATGTATGCCTCAAACTTGGTCACAATGCAAAGGATTGTAAATTTCCATATATATTAAAGTACTCTAGACAGATGATGAAATCCAATCCAATTAAACAAAACTATGAACCAAAAAAGAGTACAGACATTATGATGAGCCCCAAAAGAGTATGGAAAGAAAAGAGAAAAGGGGAGCCTATCATCTCAATAACATAATGAATCTAGCATAGTCTCAGGGGGATCTGCTCTAGAAAACAAAACAAAAATCCATCCAGTGACAAATATGAAGCAACATCACAGGGGGAGAGCAGTTCATAATTATTCCCCATGAGAGTAATCTAAGAAGAGCTACATGAAATAGCAACTGTTAAAATATCAGAAAGAAGATTATCGGAAGCACACAATATCCTGCAGGTTGATGGAAGGAGAGAAAGTAGTAAGCAGCCATGGTGATAGAAGAAGACATCAGCACATTAAAGTGATGATCACATTGTGCATCATTCTGCTAGTATGAATAATGATTCACCCTAAGAAAGATGAGTAAGAAAAGAGCCTATCATCATTGTATCATTACTTCCTTCATCTATGAAAATGTCCCTTGGAAGAGTACAGTTAAGTAAGTGATAAATATCTGAGTAATCTACCCATGAATATTTCTAATAAAAGAATTTAAGATGTCAACCTGAAGATTATTATGTTAGAACGGCTGAATTGTATGTAAAGCAAAAATGTCTCTGGAGCAGTATTAGAAAGGAAAATGCAGTGACATTCCTTTGAATAGAATGACAGAATAAGAAAATGGTTAAGATGTCAAGATCAAATTCAGGATATTGATGACTGTTGGTGTGAATAGTGGAAAGATCTATAGTAGAATTTATGAAGGATGTCTTAGTTATGGGTTAATATGCAAGCTGAAGTGAAATCTCTGCATGGTTTATCAAAGTAGTATCAATTGGCATTTAGGTACAAGTAGCATGCCTATCAGCAGAATATCAAGTGTTATTATGGAGTAGCAGCAGTATGGTACAGGTCCTCAGGATCAAAGGATTATGGCAAAAGTGCATCAAGGTGAAATTCCCAGAGTTATCTGCATTCAACATGAAAAGGTCAATAATAGAGCTAAATGATTAGTACTTTGTTTACACTTGAAACATTATATTAAACATTGAAGAAGTATATGTCTCTATATATATAATTGCATGCCTTCCTGAAGTCAGTACATATATCTTGAAGGCCTCTTTCTGAAGATTGTTCATAAACTGGGTGAAGTTTGTTAGCTGAGATATAAATTAAAAAACTTGAAGATGTTTTTGTTGGAAATAATCATGACATAATAGTTAAAATATCTGAATAATGAAGGAATAGTTGTGATTACCATTGAATCTCAAAATTCTTTTATTAGTTCATCCAAGCATACTTCAGCAGAAAGGAATTGCTGGTATCTCACCATTTAAAGAGAGATTGATCATCGACATACATAATCCCTTATGAAATAAAGGAAATTTCCTGATTCATAAGTGAGACTAACTAATACACTGAATGTATCTAGCCTCAAGGGTTTGTTTTTTAAAATACATTGTACAAGTAGGAAAGTCATTTGGTCTCTAATATTGAAAGATATTGCATATTCTCATAATAAGTTGTAAGCTCTAGTGTGATTCATTTGTTCACAACAGCAACAAGGACCTTTCAATCTTTAAGAGTAATTTCCCTGTCAGCAGTCTAGCACGTATCACCAATAATAGGTAGGAAAGGTGTACCACAACAATAAAAAAAATATTGGCTTCATCACAATTGAACATATGTGTATTGTAGATGTTCTTTGTAGAAAAAGACTTACTTCATCTTCAACCTTCCTCAATAGATATGCATCATAGATGAAGATTATAATATAGACAGAAGTATAGCTGAAGCAAGCTTGATATGTCACATGGAACATTCATGATCTTTAAGATTGGATACAACTATGCATCTCTGATTATACAAGTCTGATTATATATGGCTGTCATAACCTACACTACATACAAGTGCAAGGAGTCTATGCTTTGGGATTGTATCAACTTATTGTGTATATTCAAGTTCTAATGATTCTCAAAAGTGTTCTCTCAGCAACTATTGTACACCAGTTTAGAGTAGCATGGTACAAAGCCAAAAGAAGAAGGCCTAAACATAACTCAAAGAGAGGAAATGAAGAGATAGAATGCACACTAGGAAATGAGCAACCCTTTGCCATTGATGTCAAAGGGGGAGGAAAAGAAAAAATGGGCTTCTAAAAGGCAAGCAGAGGAAGTGTATTGCCATCAATGCCAAAGGGGGAGACTGTTGGAAATGTTGTCATTGATGGCAAAGGAGATGACAAAGGAGGAGCACCTGAAACATCATTCAAGGGGCAGAAAGGCAGCAGAGACATCAGAGGAAACAGAGACAAAGAGAGATAGAAAAAGAAAGGAAAACGAGACATATAAAGAGAAGAGAGCTAAAGAGCTGGAGAGACAGAGTAGGTTGCAGAAGAGCCACTTGATTCAAAGATCTGGCCAGGACAAGCAGTCTTGCAAGTGAATTCATTTGTTCCTGAATGGATGTGTATAGGTTGATTAATTTTTGTGTGGGACAGAAGAATAAATGTCAATTATGGTTTTCAATGTTGTGGTTGAACAAATGCATGAGTTGTAGTCATCAATGACATGGCAATGACATAGATTCCACTGTAAAATTCGATATTACAGCCATCGATTGAATAAGGCGCTTGAAGGAAATTACAAGCTCTGTTGTGAAATTATGGGCTGTGAAGTTCTGAATTTTGAATTCCATATAAGAGACCCTATTGTAATGGAGGACTGGCTTAATTTGATGTATATAATCAGGGATTTATAATTTGGAGGAGCTGCAATAAACCGAAAAGTAGAATGATGGCACAGTAATCCTGCGAGACAAGCTTATTACACATACTATATTAAAACAGTGATGGCACAGTTTTATGAATTTGAGGAATTATGCGATGAAACGTCTTAACACTGCAAGGATCCTGAATTGTTTTAACCCTGTTTGATAAGGAAATCTAGTTTGGATGTTGATTTCAGTGTTGGAGAACTTGAAGCAGGTTAACGAATTAAAGTTTTGGTGTTGATTTATTGATGGGTAAACGAATCTATTAAAAAGGAGTAATGGAGTTCCCCACTTCTCTGATGAATAACTGGCAACTACAACTGAATACTGGGAATTGAGCCTGAATGGCTACCCTCCTAAAAGATGGAGGATATCTATAGTGCGAAGGAGGGACCCCAGCAGAGAGTCGGGGATAAGGCCCTGCATTAAGGAATCATGAATTGAGCGCAGAGGTTTGGTGATAAAACTACGCGTGGATGGAGCTGTGCGTTATGATAGCAGAAGCGCCGTGTTGAAGTGTTGAAAAAGCAAGGGATAACAGATGAGAAGGAGCGATGGAGAATAACCGAAGAACTGTATGAAAACGAAGTTAAGAAGACATATTGGGATCGTGAAGAAATGAAGGAAGGAACGGAACCTCGAGCGCAACTGAACGGAACCACGAGCGCTGTGAACAGTGACAGTGGGTTTGAAACACTCGACAGTTTTCATCGCACCGCTTTTGTACGATAAGCTATATTTACAATTTGAACGCGATATATGCCGGGAGCTGACACGTGGTCTTAAGTGGTTTGGAGATACTGCTCTCATCGCGAGTTAAAAATCCATGCATCTAAGTCACGCAAGATTCGATTGAGGACATTGGATCATCTGAAGCAGTGCGATGTGCTATCCACCGTTGGATGTGGAAGGGTCGTTAGTGCGGGGCCCAGTTCTAATTTATATTGATCGGGACTGTTCAATTTACGGTTGCGAGTTTAACCGAGGTATGTCCAATGTGGTTGAATCTTGTTATAACGCTTCCAAAATTGAAGAAGGCTGTAATATATATATATATATATATATTGATATATTGTAAGGCACATATAATGGTTGAATATGCGAAGTTGACGCAATATGAATTGTGTGATATATGGGCTAATATAGGTACATGCCAAGCGTTGAGTTTGGATTGAACCAGGATCGAGTTGTAAGATTGAATGTTCAAGGTTGACTAGTGAACACTGAGTCAATGTATACAAAGGTATTGTGAATGTCCTATATAAGCTTGGACTTTATTGTTATATGGAGAACTGACGAGGGTGATTAGTAGAGCATGGGACCCGTGATCCATAAGATGCTATATGTGCCGCATTAATATATATAAACTTTGAGTGAATTTTATAAGCTTGGTGTATGTAATTAAAATAACTGGAACCGTTTATGGCATTAAGACTAAGGTTTTCTAATGAAGTACATGGCTAAGTCTATGCTAGGAGCGGAAACATTAAACGAACTACGGAGCCCGAGAAGTTATATATATACATAGATATCAGTGTTGGGCTGATGACTAAGTCCAAGACTTAATATAATGTTGACAAAAGATATTGGGTGTGTAGGGTGGGACCCCCCCTACATATTCTTCTGAGAATCATTACCCCAGCTGGTGGATACATTAAAGACCAAAGCGGAAAAGTATACATATATACCTATATGCAGCGCTTTATATATGGGTAGCGCTTTTTAAAATAAAGGATCAAAGTATATATATGTGTGTGTGTGTGTGTGTGTGTGAAGTACTCTATAGCTCGGGCCTAATACAACCAAAGTCTTATATGGTGGGACCATCACCCAATCACATGGGCATTTCAACATAACAGTGTTTCATCGCATCGGCATTTCAACGTAAATAGTGATTCATCGCATCGGCATTTGATCGCAATCGAAAGTGGTCTGGGAGTGATACATCGCATCGGAAATTTCGGCGAGTGGGCCCGTAAGGGAATTTTATGTATTAAAATGATTCTTTATTTTTATATTGAACGTGGTAGTTTGTATGTTAAAACTTATTATAATTATGTCGAGAGTTGAAGTTGTGTTATATATAAAAGGCGTTGTTACAGATACATAGCAGTTACATCGTGGCAGTGCACATATCAAAACGCCTTATTATTGTTGTGCCGAGAATCGATTAGCATGATATAAAAAGCACAATTACATATGTATGGCTTATGGCTGTTACACTGTGACAGTGAACAAGAAAACAAATAGAGCCGAAAGGGACAAGGACACAGTCAAAGAAAAGACAAATGCGTAGTGATCCAAAAGGCTGAATGACTGAGCTAGAGTTCTCATTGTATTTGA
The DNA here is from genome assembly GCA_034641835.2 of Pinus albicaulis. Lineage (NCBI taxonomy): Eukaryota > Viridiplantae > Streptophyta > Pinopsida > Pinales > Pinaceae > Pinus > Pinus albicaulis. The sequence goes on from CM076580.1 coordinate 1,221,783,000, forward strand.
ATATAAATGTTTTAATTGATTTATATTGTTGTGATGCATTGGCAAGTCTCCGAAAGAGAACAAAATTCCCACTGTAATATTAAAATTAGTACCTACAGTTATATTTTTCTGAGTGAGCTGAAAAGAAATGAGAAGGCAGAAGACCAAGAGGTATGACTATCCATTTCGAATTCCTAGAGGAAAACAAACAGTCATAAGGAATTCTCTATAAGTAATATCATCTTGATATGCATAGAGAGGTTAGCGAGTGAGGTAAGAGAATGTAGAAATGAAGCAGTAAGGCAAAGGAGAAGGAGGAGCTGCTAGAGAATCTGAGAAGATGCTAAAATGAAGCAGGGCAGATATGAGGACTAATGGACAGCAGAAGAGAAGGTACAGAGCAGAGCTGATATCCAAGGTAAATCAACAAGTGTTTTTTCTTTTGAAAGAGTAAGGAAGTTGGAGCTTCCCTATCAAGTTGTAGCTTGATAGATGTCAGTTGTAGCTAACTGAAATTGGATCCTCCTATAGGTTGGTGCCTGCAAAAAATTGACGGGAGTTGGAGCTTCCTTGCAAGTTGTAGCTTGCAGAATTGAGGTTGGAGCGTCTTGTAGGTTGGTGCCTACAGAAAATCAGTGGTGAGAGGGAGTTGGAGCTTGCCTTTGCATCACAACAATAATAAGATGTGGTTTTCTCCCTTTATGGGTTTCCACTTATATCTGGTGTCTATGTGCATGATGTCTATGTGTTGATATGGTATATCTAGTCTGCTAATACTTACTGCTCACATATTAAGACTGCTAATACAGTGTCTAATCTACTTATTAATTTCTACTCACAAATAAAGAATGTTCACACATTATGTTGATCATGAAATGAAGGTGTTAATAAAGTTTAATGAAAAAGTTTAAAATTCCATGAATGTGTTAAACTGATTCACTCCCCCACCTCAGTTTAACTAAGGGTTCAACACAAGAAACATTTGGGAGGGGAGGACTGTAATATTCCAAAATTAGCACACAACTAATTGGAATATTAAATTTTGATTTTTTTCTCTTAGATAGAGGAAAAAGAGGGTATGGAGACCCATAAATCTCCTTAGTAGGAATAAAAGGCACTCCTAGTCTGAATTGAGGTCATCTAAAAGCTTGATTGAAGACCCTTAGGTGTGAAAAGGGGCTGGAGCATGAAGACTGGGTCAACTTTGACCAAATCAAACAACACTGTTATGGAGGATTGACATTCATGGTGGGACAACGCAGTTTTGGAGGGAGATTGAATGCATGGAGGTAGTGACCTAATTGATTGTGGCCAAGGGTGAGGAAGCTCATAACTTATATAAGGAATAGGATGGTAGCCATATGAGGGGATGTTTTTGGATTATTATTTTGATATGGTCTATTTATACTTGTTGCTCTCTTCATTTGTTTAGCTAAGATTACAGTGTTGTTTAGCACAAGGTGTTCCCGGTCGGGAATCCCACCTCTTTCCTCGATAGGCCTCTTGGGAGAGTATTGCACTACGTTGTCCACTATTCGACATCAGGCCAAGCTACATCTTTGTTGTACAGGGCAGTTTTTGTAGATTATTGTGTTGTGTTGCAGGGTTCAACAGTGGAGAGTTGATATGGGTCACTTCCTTGCTTGATTTCAGTTGGAGGAATGTTTCCTTTCATTGGGATACCAACAAAGAGAACCCATGAGCTTTATTTAATCATCCAACATTAGGCTAAGGTACTTCTATCAGTTACAGTGTAGTTTTCTAAAGGAACTGTGTTATTTCAGTGTGCATTTGCAGTGAAGGGTTTGAAGCCCTGGTTGGGGGAGATAGATTTTCGAGGGGATCGACCTCTCATTTGGAGAATATATAGGAGGATATCTCATATACTTACATATCATATTAGCAACCTCCTATCATCTATCTAGTTGAAAATATTATTCAGCCCTAGGGCCATTTTTTTATTTCTTCATTTTTATATATTTAAGGAAACACTTCCCGAGTTATCTTAGTAGTGTGCTTAGGAGCTTAGATCTCTGTTCTTGACATTGTTCGAGCTATATAATAGCATATCCATATTGATATATCATTTCTGTAGCAGTTATGCCCTAAAACTACATTTTCATGTCTCATGACACTTGTATGGCAACATTTTTACATGTATTGACATATTTTCTTAGAGGACGCTTTTTTTGTATTGCTTGAGTGACTAGATCCTCAAGATATTGTGCCTATTATTTGATGATATGTTTAATAAGATGGTTGTACATTTGTCTCATATCATGGTCTGTTGATTTTTCACTATTATATCCATTATTGTGTTCAAATATTCAGTTTCTTCCCCATTTGCAACTATTACATTATATTTGACATTTATGGAATTAAAAAAGAAAAGAGAAAAGAGAAATAAAGTATATTTTCTTCTCACATTTATATTTAACTGGATTAATTCATTTAAAAACACAGTTCTAGAAATTGGCTACTAGTAGTGTCATAGTCCATCATGGAAACTACACATAGAGACTCCAACAGGGATGCCACCTAACACTATTGCATGTCCATCTATAGAGCAAAAACGGGCTGATATAATATGATCTCTGGGTAGGCCTAATTCCTAAGATCCAACTTCCAAGCTAGCAGCAAATTTCGTCCATCAAAGTTCTGCGCTTCAACACCAAAATTCAACTTCTCTTCAACCTTCAAGATTGTGTAGAAATCATACAACATATATTTATATCATGGATTCAAATTGATCTAACAATATACTAAAGCTAGATATTGAATCGCTTCTACAAATCACTTGCAGAAATGAAACACAATTGCCAATTACATGAATCAAAGAAAGAATCAAATCAAACCAGTACACATATCTTCTATTGTATATTCAAAATCGATACATGAAACAAATACAATTCCCTCTCCTCACAAGATTCTCCAGTACTTATCTATCTGTCTCACACTGTCCTCATAGAAAACTGACCAATACATAGTCAATTTCCAACCTCCTGACAGCCTGCCTTGCTCACGCAATTCAAGAGGAATGAAATCCCTAAAAAATAGGAGATTTTATTTCTATAACTACGTTGAGTATCATGGGAAATCAAATGATTTTTTGGGTGCATTGGTGCAACCCAATATTCCTACAACTGATAGTCAACATCCCTTTCACCTAGTTATCAACTAGGCCTCCACTGGAACTGACATGCATGCAACTAATAATAGTAAATCCTCAATTGCATGTGAGATCATTGATTGTCAATTAATGAATTTTTAATTCACTTGATCTTCCACTAGTGTATCAAACAGTTACAACTAGCACAACTAAGTTTAACTCACTTAACTAAGTTAAACCGTTTACAACGTACATTAACTAATGCATCACTGCACTTCGAACTATGTTACAACTAGAATTACTTTGCATGCCTCACCAACTACCATCAACTCAAAATTCATGATTCAACTGAGTTTATCACACTCACTTAACTATTACAAGTTATTTTCAAATTATATTACAGTTTATTGTCCATCTTAATTAAGGGATAACTAAAATAGACATGCACCAAGTTTAGCCCTATGGGCCCCACCCTAGTGTAGGTGCTTAACGCACTAGGCATGGGTGCTGAAATTTTCTTGTTGAATATCAACACTCTCTCTCAACAACAAAGGGATTATCATTAACCCTGATCCTTCCTCTATGGTATTCAAATTTTCTCCTGGTGAGTGCATTCATCAGAATATTTGCATCCTGATCTTCCATGGGAATGTACTGAAGCAACATTATTCTCCTCTCACACAATCTATGAGATGATGGTACCAGATATATTTGTGCTTGGACCTATCATTAAATAGAAGATTAATGGAAATTTTAATGAAACTCTTATTATCACAATGTATCACAATCAGATCCATCTGAGAACCAAACAAACCAACCAAGATCTTTCTCATCTAGATAGCCTCACATGCAACTTGACTTGTTGCGATGTACTATTATTCTATTGAACTGAGTGCCACAGATCATTGCTTACTATGGTACCAAGAAAATGTTGTTGATCCAATGCTAAAGATCCATCCTGATGCGTTATTTCTATCTAATGGACTGCCAACCCAATCTGCATCCGTGAAGCCTTGAAGCTTCACTCCCTCTATCTGTCTGTACCATAGACCATACTCTAATGTGACCCTCAGGTATCTCAAGACATGCTTCCTCGCCTTCCAAAATATCTTGGTAGGCTTAACCATAGATTGACTTAGCTGGTTAATTGTGTAGAAAATGTTCGGTATCGTGTTCACCAAATACATTAGTGAACCCACTAACTGATTGTAGACAGTAGCTTCCACTACCTCTCCAGAAGAAGCATCTTCCTTCCTCCAATTTCCTAGAAGAGGAGTCTCCATGGGTTTTTATCTCTCCATGCGAAACTCACCCAATATATCCCTTTCATACTTTCCTTGAGACACAAAAAGTTCACCATCTTGCTGCCATATTTCCAAGCCAAGGAAATAATGAAGGAGTCCCGTGTCCTTCATTTCGAATTCTCTTGCAATGTCCTCTTTGCAACAAAGTATAAACTACTCATCACCTGTCAATATTAGATCATATACATAAAGTACAATAATCAAAATCTTACCATCAACCACAATATGGTATAGATTTACATCCTTTTCACTTTTGCTGAAGGCCAACCCAGTAAAATAGCTATCAATCCGTGTACCAAGCACGAGGTGCTTGCTTCATCCCATAGAATGCTCTCTTGAGTCGGCACACACGTAACTGACTATCAAAGATTTCAAAACCTTCTGTCTTATCTATGTACACTTCCTCCTTAATAAATCAATTGAGGAACACAATTTTCACATCCATTTGATGAATGCACCACCCCATCTACGGTGAGAGTGAAAGGATATTTCTAATGGAAGAATACTCTGTGATTGGTGCAAGGTACGTTCATATTCAATCCCCTCAATCTATTACAATCCATGGGCCACAAATCTAGCCTTGTAATTCTCCACACTCCCATTAACAACTTGCTTTACCTTGTAGATCCATCTAGATCCAACCACTGATTTGTCGACCGATCTTCGGACTATCTCCCATGAACTGTTCTTGATGATGGAGTCATACTCCTCTACCGCAGCATCAACCCAAGTTGGTTACTGGACTACTTCCTCAAAGGAAGATGGTTCAGTCACAATACATTTTCTCATAAGAGCCATGTATCCAATAAACCTATCAGGATATTATCTTTGTCTACGCAGTGAAGTAAGGGATCCTACATTCTTTGTTGCATCAAGTCTCAATCTATCATCTTCCATGGTGCACCTTATGCAATTTCTGATGGATGGCTTTGCATGAGTGTTTTCCTCCACTCCATGATCCTCCGCATGTGGTTGATCCACTTCTTGAGGTTAATTCTTGGGAACCAACAGTTTCTCCTCTGCATGCAAGTCCAGCTCCCTCTTAAGGGACAACCACATGGCTTTCTCCTCATCAAATTTTATATCTCGTTGCACAACACTCATTTTTTTGTTTGGAAAATACACTAGATAGTTGTGGGGAGTTTTAATGTACCCCAAAAATATCCGAACCTCAGTTTTTGGTTCCGGCTTCTTCTTGGCATCTTTGGTCACATGCACATAAATAGATGAGCCAAAAATCTTAAAAACATCAGGTTTCTTACCAATAAAATATTCTTCAGGTGTACTCATGCCAAGTATCCTATGAGGACAATAATTCTACACATGTACCATTGTGTTTCATGCCTCCAGCCACAGATGCAATGGTAGGCTGTGATCATGCAACATCACTCTTGCTGCACCCACAATTGTTCTGTTCTTTCTTTCAGCAACCCCATTATGTTGTGGGTTATGAGGTGCTATCAGTTCTATTTGAATTCCTTTTTTTCTGCATAATTTCTTGAATTATTTTCAGAGATGTACTCACCACCATTATCACTCCTAAGAGCCTTCACTTGCTTCCCCAACTCTTTATCCACCAGTGCTTTAAAATCAAGAAACTTTGAGAATGTCTGGTCTTGATTCTGCATGAAGTGGATCCAGCACTTACAATAAATTGATCAACAAATATCACATAGTACTTATGTTTTGTTGTCAAATCAACAGATAATGTTCTAAACATGTCTATCTGAACTCTCTCGAGGATCCCCGAAGCTCGGGTCTCCTTCTCATGAAAGGTGGCCTTTACATACTTCTCCATGGTACACCCCTTGCATGTATCTAACTGAGAAAGTGTTCCCATTGGAAATCATGTAGAAATATGTTTCATGACTTTCAAGGCTCCATGGTGTAGATGGCCCAATCTCCTGTGCCTTAAATCACCCTCATCCTAGATCATCACTTTGTCTGCCTTTCCCATAATTTCTACGTAGCCATCTACATCCAGTTTATAGATATTCTTAACTCAAATCCCTATATTCTTGGCTTTTCCTGTTGTTTTGTGTCGTAGGAAAGCTTTACCTTCACTGGAAACAACATCATAGCCTCTATCCTCCAACATTGTAACTAAGACTGAATTTTTCTTTAAACTTGGTACATGCATTACATATTTCAATTGAAATGGTTTACCTAAATGTCTCTGAAAGGTAATAGTACCAATCCCGGTAGAATTTTAATGTCCATAATCCCCCATTTCGATATGCATATGGAGATCCTTCTCCTCCAAGCTACTTAAAATTTCCTTGTCTCTCGTCATGTGAAAGGAAGCACCACTATCCAAGTACCACACCGAACCCATTGCACTTGACACTATGCATGAAATGAGTGAGAAGTCAAGCTCCAATTGCGAGGCAAAAGCCTCTCCACCTACAAATCCAACAACCTTCTTGTTCTTCTTCTTTTATGGACAGTTTGTGGCATAATGCCCATGCTCGTGACAATGAAAGCACTTCACTCTGGACATATCGGGCTTCTTGCCATCTTTACTTGACTCAGATTTGGAATGAAATTTATTTCTTTTCCCCTTCTTCACCTTGGCAACCAAAGCACAATATTCTTCATCATCATGCTTAGATGAATATCCATATTTGGTATTCTGTCTAAACTCCCCCTGCACCAAATCCAACCATAGTCGTTCCCAATCCGGCAATTTTTCCCTTCCATTGACAGAGTCTTCATAACTATGCCAAATCTTGGGAAGTCCCAGAAGAAATAGGCTCACCAAATAATCATTAGTGACTATTATTCCAACGCTCCCTAGCTCATCTAGACATTGGACAAACTTCGTTAGATATTTTTCAATGGTGTCGCCCTTTTCCATCTTGATCTTCCTGAGTTTATCTTTGAGTGCCAATTTCCTATGGTCATTGTTGCTCTGAAATAGATGCGTCAAAGCTTTCCACATTGCATATGGTGTGTCTTTCCAATGGAGGCTTGAAACAATGTGGTCTCGTACTCCCTCCAATAGGATCCTCCTCGCCTTTGCCACTTTATTTTTCCATGCATCAATATTTGCAGCATCTATCACAGCGGATTTAAGAATGTCATTGTCAATGAATTACTTCAAGCCATTGTCTTCGAGTACTGCTTTCATCCCATATTTCCAAGCAATATAGTTAGATTTTCCCTCGAGTGCATACTCCAATATCAAGCCATTGAAAGCCATTTCGATCCTGAATTAGTTGTCGCACCAAGAAAGTGTTTCTGCAAATTCAAATTCTATTCAGTCGCAAACTCAACTTCTTCTTTATTGCAGTAATTTCCTGTGCTCCAATACCATGTAGAAATTAGACAACATATATCTATATCATGAAATTAAACCGATCTAACAGTATACCAAAGCTAGATACAAAATAGCTTCTACAAATCACTTGCGGAAATTAAACACAATCACCAATTACATGTAACAAAGAAAGAATCAAATCAAACCACAACATAAATAATTTTTATGGAAATATTGCTTCTCAAAACCCCACTATCTACTATTGTATATACAACATGCATACATGAAACAAATACATTTCCCTCTCCTCACAAGAGTCTCCAGCACTCAACTATCTGTCTCACAGCGTCGTCACAGAAAGCTGACCAATACTTAGTCAATTTCTAGCCTCCTAATAGTTTTCCTTGCTCACGCAATTCATGACAAATGCAATGCCTAAAGAATATGATATTTTTCCTTCTCTAACTGAGTTTAGTATCATGGGAAATCTAATGAGTGTTTGGGAGCATGGGTGCAACCCAATATTCCTACAACTGATATTCAACATCCCTTTCACCTAGATCTCAACTGGGTCTCCACTAGAACTGACATGCATGTAGCTAATAATAGTAAATCCTCAGTCGCATGTGAGATCACTTATTGTGAATTAATTAATATTTAATTCACTTGATATTCCACTAGTGTATAAAATAGTTACAACTATCACAACTGAGTTTAACTCACTTAACTGAGCTAAACTATTTACAAGCTACATTAAATAATGCACCACTGCACTTTGAACTTTGTTACAACTAGAATTACTCTGTATGTGTCACCAACTACCCTCAACTCGAAATTCATGAGTCAACTATGTTTATCACACATAGTTAACTATTAAAAGTTATTTTGAGATTAGATTACAGTTTATTGTCCTTATTAATTAAGGGATAACTAAAATATACATGCAACAAATTTAGCCCTGTGGGCCCCACCCTAGTGTAGGTGCTTAATGCACTAGGCATGGGTGCTGAAATTTTATGGTTGAATCTCAATAGTTAGCTCATCTAGGGCTACTTGGGGTAGCAAACATGCTTACCTCCAACAGAAAATTGGTACCCAATCTAACCACTGCAAGATCTCCACCTAAGGAGGCTCTCAATCACCCCAATCTTGCCTCCAAATTGGCTCTAATAGGCCGCAAAGTCACGATCTAAACATGGTCAAAAAATTTGACCCAACACACCTCAAAAAAAAAAATTTGTCCTCCCGTTGTCACTACACATCTAGTTAGAGCACACAACGTTGCCCTCCACCCTACACACAGTCAACAATTAGGCCTTTTAAGGCTTCATTCCTCCAAGGAGAACCTCCTCCACACCTATGATGTCCCAATATAGGCTTATGCACTCAATGCTGCCCTTGGAAAAAGCCTAGTTGTCAGCTATGGCCTGCGACCTAGCACAATAACTGCTTTAGGATCTTAGCCTCCTCGAAAATGCCCAAGGAACCCCTTCAAACAACATCATTTTGTCACTTAGCCTTGCAGCCTTCACTACCCAACACTCTCAGTCAAGAAAAACCCTTAAAAAACAAATGAATAGCCTCCAACTAGCTTCACTGTTTCCTACAACAACTCAACCTTCACCACAGGCCCTCAACACTACTCCTCTTCCTCTTCAGTTGCTACTCCTCAACCTCCTAGTATAGTTTCGAATTCCCCTAAATTCAGAGCTCACATGGATAAGTATTTCCCAAACTTGGATGCATATAACACATAAAATCACCCTTTATTTATAGACAATAAAGGGGCTCCGACGAATAGATGAAGAGACACATTTGTTGGATGAATTTTACATGAAGCCTACATGACTTGAAAACCAATAATTACTTGTCAACTTCAAAAATCCATTTATCCTCAACGACAACTTCGAATCAGATGATTTTCATTGCTTTGGAATTTTCTCACTGAGATCTATCATCATCAACCATCACATGTTAATTTATCATCATGGTTTTGGCCCAAACCACGATCAGTAAAAAATCCCACACTTGGGTTCCAAGCCCACAAACTACCCTTGTGGTGCTTTTCCCTCCAAACCCTAAAGCCTCGGGCTTGGAGTACCTCTCAAGCTATACAAATCAACACTCCCTCTTAACGAGGGAGGTATCTCCACGACTAGGAAGTAATTTTTCATCAACATCAATTTTATACCCCTAATTTGCTCTCTTTTTACCATTTTCCCCTTCCCAAATCATAACCATTTACCTTTGTTTTACCTCTTTTATGCACCCTCATCCTGCACCAGTCCAAGCACGGTGGCATATTTCGTATAACTTTATTTTTCATATTTTTTAATTCAACTTAGAATTTATTAATTATTTATTACATGATTTCTTACTTTTAAATCATTCTTTGTAACTTATCGATGTCTCATATGTTCATTTGGTAGTTAGAGCACTAACCGTGACTGTTGATCCTAGTGCAGGATCCGATCTTACATCGTTGCCAGCACCAAAAATCTCTATAGCAGATCTAAATCCCCTCGATCATTGCCTTGTCTTGTGCCACTTCAGCCAGAACAATAGAGTAATCCAAAGGCAGCTGAGATCAGATCCGTGAAGAGCGAAAACAGAAGATTAGCTATGGCCAGTTCAATTAACTATTTAATTTTGAAGACTGCAAAAGCTAAAATCTGTATTTTGTTATGTAATCAGTTAAAGGATATATTTTGGCCCTTGGATAAAGGCCTATATAATGTATAATTTAAATAGGATAAGGGGGAGATTTTTTGATATAGAAAGAACATACACATAGCCGAGAGGCGGTAGTAGGTATTTGTATTTTGTTATCGCCCAAATCTGGGCTAGACAATGCATTAATATATGTACTTCCCTCCGTGAAATAATAAAAGGAGCTCTGCCTCATGTTTCAAAAAGTATGTTTCTGTATTGAGTTGATGAATTGATCGAAGTACTAAGTAGCATTTCCATTTAGAAGGGAAACGTGCCGGTTGGCTAGGGCCCAGCCAACCTAGCACATTCAGCCCATTTCTTGTTTTTCTTGTAATTTATGTTTATATTGTCAAGTGTGATCTAATCTTAGCACATGTATTCCTGTATGAGTGCAAGTGGATTTGTTGTGTGAAGTAGATAACTTTATTTTCCCTGCAATTTATTTTCCTGTACTTAATTTCAGATTGGATCTCCCCGCCTGGTCCAAGCAAGAGAAGTGAACCTGCACCAGTGCACGTTGGCGTGATATCTCTTTTTATGCAATTTTATTTGATTGGTTTTCCCCACCTGGTCCAATCAGGTGAAGTGAACCTGCACCAATGCACGTTGGTGTGACATCTCTTTTTTATGCAATTTTATTTGATTGGTTTCCTCCCCGCCTAGTCCAAGCAGGAGAAATGAACCTGCACCAGTGCACGTTGGTGTGATGCAACAAAATTTCTTAGTTTAACTTCCCACAACCCTATTTTTTGCATTAAATTCTTATGACGGGATAAATATATGTATTGATTGTTTCTTTATTTTTGTAGCCAGGAACATTCATTTTTGTGTGTGCAATTTGATTTAATAGTATAATAGCACTTGCAATAATTAAACATTTATTTTAAGAATTAAATGCTAAGTGCAGGAAGCTCTGATCTAGTGCAAGAACTAGTTTCTTGCCACAGGATTTGAGTGCTTTGAACCTGGAAAAGTTCAAGCCCTTGCATGAAGTGAAAAAAACTTTAGCGAAGACACTATCTATACCTTCTGCATAAATCTTTGTTCCTACACTAGTGCAAGCAGACTGCGAAAGTGCAGGACAAATTAGTGCAGGAAGGAAATCTCTAAAGGAGCAGGTTTAAGGGCTTATCTGATGAGACTGCTAAAGTGACTCTGCTAAGGAAAAACACATACTTAGTAATTAAGTAATAATTAGTTGGAGTGATTGCCTTTTATCTTTAATTCCCTTTTTACAAATGCATTCTTTCTTGTTCCAGCCTTAGATTATTTTTGATGATTCAAGTTGCCTTCTTTTCTCTTTTCAATTTGATTCTTCAATCTTTCCTTTAAAGAAAGTAGGGATTTATATTAGGAGATTCATACCATCTCTAGCATTTCCTGTGCTTCCTCTCTAAGTTTACGAATCCCCTAGGTTGACAAATTAATTGTTGAGAAGTTTACTTAAGTGTAATTCCTGCACCTAACAATCAATTCTCACAAAACTTGCCCAACTCCTAGCACTCACAATCAAAAAAATACTTATATGGTGACCTACGTCATTCTCAGAACTGTCGTTGTCATTGGAATCATATTGCTTCTTCTTCTTCTCTTGTAATGCTTTCCAATCTCTCCATGATTCCTTCTAGGTAGATGTGGAAGCACCCTTGCTTCCCACCGACCACACACACTTCTTGGGCGGAAAAGTCTCCCTCTTAATTTGCAAGCTCCCTCTATAACTTGACTCCCTCTAAGTCTCTAGAACCTGGATATTCTTCTCTAGAAATTGTACCTTATTTTTGGGAACTTGTACCTTCTCCTATGAAGCCTGCACCTTTACCTGCACATGCTCATGCTTCTCTGGAACCTGTAACTTCCCTTTCTCTTTTCCATGATCCTCAGGATTTCTTGTCAACCTATAAAGACCATGCTCTCTAAATCTGAGTACAATCTCATCGGACTTAGAGCCTATATTCTTGAGTCTTGACTTCCCATCCTAGAACAAGACCTCAAACCCCTTCCTCTCCATCATCGAGATGGAAATCACACTATACCTGAGTCCTAGTACAAATAGTACATCTTGGAACCGCAACATATGTCTTGTATCCATCCTGAATGGCACAACTCTCGATCCTTATAACTCCAACTGAGTCTTGTCGCCCAACACCATGTGAAACTTTGATTCCCATTCAGCTAGAGTTTGAAAAACCTCCTGTTGCCTTCTCATATGCTTCATCACAATACTGTCTACATACCATCCATTATCCTTGATAGTACCCTGCGAGAAATGAGAAATCGTAGAAAATTCCAACCCTTCCAATCTTCTGGAGAGATCATCCATCTCAGTCGAAGTGGCAACACCAATGACCTGCTATCCTTTCGTCCTTTCATGAGATCCCCTCTTCATCATAAATGTTGACGAAGAATTACCCATATCACCACACTTGAAACACTTGAAATTACTCAAGTCATTCTTTGGATTATGCTTCTTTCACACTCCAAGTGCCACGTCCTCATCTTCCTTCTTCATTGGATGAAGATCCTTGTCTCGCAACTCTACCTGAATGTCATCCCATATTCTATTCCAACCTTGCAATTTATCTTTCGAAATGATTCCTTTGATGAAGGGATTGCATTCCTCGGTGAACCCTTTCAAGGCAATCCTTACCATTTATGCATCTGAAAATTTGACACTGACAACAACATGGTCATCTCGATCTTGAGAAAACCTCGTCAAATACATAGTCATTCCTTCATCCTTTATCATCCTGGTGGAATTAAAATTATCCTACAATACCAATACTCGGTTCTCATTCTTATTTTTGAAAAAATTATGAAGAGCTATCCACATATCATGTGCATTGTTTTTCCCAACAAAATGAGGTATTAAGGAATCCTTCAAACCATCAAGGATGATCAACCTTTCCTTCATATGCAAATATTCCCATATATCTAGCTCCTTAGGGTCAGTTGGTTGCTTGATCACTTTCTCAAAAAACTTCTAGATTCAGTTGACCTGCAAGACAAACTTGATCCTTTCCTTCGAAGGAGTATAGTTGGAAAATCCTTCCAACCTATCCTCATATCGGTGACCTGCTTGAAACTTCGAAATTATAGTGAGCCCTTCACTTACAATGTGACCAACTTCGTCTCACACTGTACTTGGTTGCACAACTCTTATTTATTAACTTCCAAAGTAGCTCAGACATGCTCTGATACCATGTTGAACTTTCATGACCTTGGGTCTCGGTTAGAGTCTTAAAGCAGTAACGTTGCCAAACCAAGAACCTAAACCATAAACTACTTTTCATAGCGGAAATATAAAGCAGCAAATAACACATGCACAATTATACAATTTTTAAACAAATTATACAATAATGTACAATCACCAATATTTTTTATATTCAACCAAAATTTGAATAATAAAATAGTCTATGGTATACAATATTCAATGAGAAACTCGATGTTATATCTCGTCGTGCCATTCCTTCTCTTTTGTACTGCTCACTAGTATTTCCTTAGTTCATCAAGGCTACTACACATTGAGACTCCACGAGGACTGACACCTAACACTGCTACACGTCCATCTATAGAGTGTACATGGGATGATCCAATCTACTCTCTGTGTAGAAATAATTCCAGAGCTCCAACTTCTAGGCCAGTAGAAAATTTTATCCATCAAAGTGTTGTGACACTGGCACCAAACTTCACCCAACCTTTAGTTGCTATTCATCCTTCAAGATAGCTTGTCTAGGGATACTTTGGGTAGCCAACACATTTCCCTCCAATAGACCAATGGTACTCAATCCAATCACTGTAATATATTAACCTAAGGATACTCTTAGTCACCCCAATCAGGCCTCCAACATGGCTCCCGCAGGCTGGAAAGTCACGATACAAACACAGTCAAACACTTTACACCTCCACAAAACGTTTTTGTCCTATTTTTGTCACTGAACATCTTGTTAGGAAACACAATACTTCCCTCCACCCTACTCACAATCAGCAAGTATGACCTTCTGAGGCTGCAGACCCCCAAGTAGAGACTCCTTCACACCTACGTTGTCCTAATCTAGTCCTATGCACTCAACACTACCCTTGAAAACAACCCAGCTACTGCCTGTGGCTTGTGGCCTAGCACAATAGCTGTTGTAGGACCTCGACCTCCTCCAAAACACCCAAAAAAACCCTTCAAACAACATTTTTTTATCACTTAGCCTTGCGGCCCTAATTTTCCATCACTTTTAGTCAAGAAAAAACCTTAAACAATAAACAAATACCCTCCAACTAGCTCTGTTGTCTCCTACAACAACTCAACCTTCACCATGGGCCCTCCACGCTACTCCTTGGCCTCCTAATCTAGTTGTGTCTACCTCTAAATTCATAGCTCACTTGGAGATGTATTTCCCACAATTGGATGAATATAAGACATGAAATCACCCTTTATTTATAGCCAAAAAAGGGGATCCAACAAATATATGAAGAGACACATGTATTGGACAAATTGTACATCAATATTACATGACTTGAAAACTGATAATTACTTATCAACTTCAAAAATTCATCTATCCTCAACAACGATTCGGAATGAGATAATTCTCATTGCGTTGGAATCATATCATAGAGCACTATCATATTAATCCATCACATGTCAATTTCTCATCGCGATTTTGGCCCAAATAATGATTGGTGCAAAACCACATGCTTGGGTTCCAAGCCCAAAAGCTTCCCTTGTGGTGGTTTCCCCTCCAAACCCTGAACCCTTGGGCTTGGAGTACCTCACAATATATAAAAATCAACAATGCTCATGTCACTGCCATAATCCATTTTGTCAATATTCATTGAATAACTTGATTTCATTAAGTCATGGTTGATGGTACTCTGTCATGACGTTGTTTACCTACCTATCTTTAATCAACATTGGAATGAGTCAGGAACTTGAAATTTGAGGTGTGAAGCACACTAAATATCCCCTTGTTTGTAATTCCACCCAAACTTGATACCATCAGAAAGTTAAAATGGAGATAAATCATAAAGTGAGAAAGTTGTTTTAGACATTTTCCTATGAACTAGCATGTATAACACTTTCTCATTTTCATTTAGTTACTCCCTTTTTTGACGTTCACAATATTCCCCCATATATATATATATATATATATATAACATAACTCATTATTACTTAATTTTTTTTACTAGAATCTAATCATTCATTAGAGACAATGGAATTGGGAACTTCTTTAACACAAAATGGAAACTGCCACTCTGAGGACTTGCATAAAATCTACGTTTGGATTTCCAAGGTGGATGAATTTAAATTTAAATTAAATGATGTGGCTTTAGTTTATTATTTGTCTAGGAGGCACTTGGATATCTGTACTTTAATAAATTAAATAATAAGCATTTTCACTTCTAGATTATATGTAATATTTCTAAATTTACACACAACTAATTGGAATATTAAGTTTATTTTTTTGCTCTTAGATAGAGGAATAAGAGGGTATGGAGACCAATAAATCTCCTTAGTAGGAATAGAAGACACTCCTAGTGTGAATGGAGGTCATCTAAAAGCTGAATTGAATACCCTTAGGTGTGAAAAGGGGCTGGAGCATGAAGACTAGGTCAACTTTGACGAAATTAAACAATGTTGTTATGGAGGAGTGGAATTCATGGTGGGACAATGCAGTTTTGGAGGGAGATTGAATGCATGGAGGTAGTGACCTAATTGTGTGAGGCCAAGGGTGAGGAAGCTCATAACTTATATAAGGAATAGGATGGCAGCCATATGAGGGGATGTTTTTGGATAATTATTTTGATATGGTCTATTTAGACTTGTTGCTCTCTTCAACTATTTAGCTAAGATTGCAGTGATGTTTAGCAAAGGGTGTTCCCAGTCGGGAATCCCACCTCTTTCCTTGAAAGGCCTCTTGGGAGAGTATTGCACTACCTTTTCCACTATCCGACATCAGGCCAGGCTACATATTTATGGTACAACGCAATTTTTGTAGAGTATTGTGTTGTGTTGCAATGTGCAGCGATGGAGGGTTGATTTGGGTTACTTCCTTGCTTGATTTCAGTTGGAGGAAAGCTTCCTTCCATTGGGAGACTAGAAAAGAGAACCCCTGAGCTATAGTTCATCATCCAGCATCAGGCTAAGGTACTGCTATTAGTTACAATGTATTTTTATGAAGGAACTACGTTATTTGAGTTTGTAGTTGCAGTGAAGGGTTTGAAGCCCTAGTTGGGGGAGATAGATTTTCATTGAGGGGATCAACCTCTCATTTGGAGAATCTATAAGAGGAGATCTCATATATTTCTAGATAAGATCATAAACCTCATATCATATATCTAGTTGCAGATATTATTTAGCCTTAGGGCCATATTTTTATTTTTGCATTTTTATATATTTCAGGAAACCCTTCCCGGGTTATCTTGGTAGTGTGCTTGGGAGATTATATCTCTGTTCCCGACATTGTTTGAGATATATAACACCAGATCCATATTGATATATCATTTATGTATTATTTATGCCCTAAAACTGCGTTGTCACGGCTCATGGCACTTGTATGGCAACATTTTTACATGTATTGACATATTTGCTTAGAGGAGGCTTGTTTTGTATTGCTTGAGTGACTAGATCCTGAAGATCTCATGGATATTATTTCTTGATATGTTTAATAATATGGTTGTACATATGTCTCATATCATGGTGTGTTGATTTTTTCACTGTTGTTTCCATTATTGTGTTCAAATATTGTTGCTTCCCCATTTCGGAATATTACAGTGGTATCAGAGCATAATCTTGGCTCAACCTGTGGATCTCAGCCATTATGCTATCAGGAGAATAAGAAGAAGGAGAAAGATATAAGAATGATGGAAATAATGATTTTTATATCATCTCTTTTCAGATCTAAGAGGGACCTCACCAGGGAGGTCAAACAAAGAAGAATGAAGAGAAACAATGAGACCTCTAGAGGGTTTCAAGATGAGGAAGGTCCCTGTTCTTCTTATCAACAAAAAGGATATCTGGTATTGCATAGAGATCCAAAGAAACATACTATGCCCTTTCCTTTTGAAGAAGAAGACAAGAGGCATGGAGAGGGAGGACACTTAGATCATGATATTCTAAGTGACTATCTTGCAGAATACAAGTCTTAACCTAGAGCTTTCAAGGAGAATCTAACTCTCCCACAGCTCATTCAGCTCAAAGAAGAAAGAAGACCTTGCAGAAATAGATTTCTATTTCCTACATTTGATGGGTCATCCACATCTACAACAAGATTGAGGAATGAAGTTGGATGCATTTTTCCTGCTACATCTGGTAGTAGAGATAGAGGTTGTTGAGATTGCAATGCTGCACCTTGAAGGTGAAGAAAAAAATTGGTGGTTCAGCCACTTGATTCATACAAGAGTGATTGCATACGCAGATTTTACTCAAAGGTTGATCAAAAAGTTTGACAAGAAGAAATTAGAGGGGAAGAGGCCTTCACCACCACTTGCTGCAAGAGCACTTGCATCAGGAAAAAGAACCCTTGCATCTTTGCAAAGCAGTCTTGATCACTTGACATTTGGATTCCCATGCACTATTCTAGATATGCATGAGGAGGAGTAGACTTTTACTAGCACTGATGCAGCCATAGAGGAACATCCATCATCATCAATAGTTGGGGAATCCATCACACTAGAGGAAGGAACCTTTGTAGCAATACAAGATGTTCCCAAGCATAACCAAGGTATGCAAATGTTTCCACTTTCTATTATTTCATCACATCTTGTGGAGAGTTGTGGGAATATTCCATTGCCTAACCTAGGGTCAAGACACACTACTGATTTGGAGAAGAAAAATATCATTGTGCTGAGGAGCCTTGATTTCTTCAGGGAGGAGATGTACATTCATCCTAGTGTGTCATTGTTGAGATGCACACAAATATTGGGGTTGGAGTGTATATTTTTGGAGGGTAGGATGAGCATTATCCTAAAAAATCCCATGCAGAACTATATGTTTAGCATTGAGCATGAGCATGAGACAAAAATTGCACCATCATGGAGATCAAATAAAATTTCAATGAGAAGCAGTGATGAGTTGGGGGCCCAACTGATATTGAGACATTCTAATGACCAACACACTTGTGTAGCAGGGGATGGATAGATGATTGATGAGAGACATTTTATATTTCATTGTTGTGAAGGATGCTTCTTGACGAGCATTTCATAGATTGTTGGAACAGGGTCTCCTATGAGCTATGAAACTAGTCCAATTTTGTGTATTTTTTATTATATTTAGTCTAGCGCAGGGGTTTTGGGGTGGGTCAAAGAACAAAAAGAGTTGTAATGGGCAAAAGGGTAAACCAGGGGTCTGAAAACCATGGTTTGCAGACCATAGGAAATATTAGGCTAGATTATTATAAATAGAGGAACATTTTATATTGTAAAGTAGGAAATGAGCAGCTATTGATGTGAATTTTGATTTAAGATATTTGTTTGTGTGTTTGGGTTTTGGGGAAAGGACTCCTGCTGGCTGTCTGCGTGGAGATCCAGAGTCTAGCTTTGTGCGGACCCTGCTACTGTGTGTGCAGGCTGGGAAGGGTATTGTAAGAAGGAACTAATGAATTGATGAATAAGAAAGGTTGATAGAGAACTGAATATATGTGTACCATTTGTGTGAATCATTGGTAATTACTACAGTATGCGCATTCTGTATTCACGCTGCGAAATATCTGTGTAAGTGTGTTTTCTGTATTTATATCTGTTTTGTTCTATTTATGCAATATTGTGCTACTAACATAAAAGTATATAATTATAGATCTAGCACACATGAATGAAAATAGAGACCTATTGACCCTGCGCAGAAAGAGGCGATCTGGGTATCACAGAGCCGAACGCAGCTCTGCTTTCCTTACCTATCCTTTCTCAAGGTGTGGAAACCTGGTTCTAGCACCCACCCATACCACTTTGGGTGAGACTTTGACCTGCGCAAGCAAGTCACTGCGAAAAGGGCCAGTAGTATAGGGGTTTGTTGACAAACCTCGAACTCTGAACGTGGGTCAAGACCCCTCGTGCCAACAAATGGTTTCGTTGCCGGGACCTAGAGAATTTTAAGAAAGGGATTGGGTAATGACAAGAGAGTATCAAAAGCTTGAAAGGAAGGAAATTAAGGAGTGGTTCGAAAAGAAGATCCAGGAGTTTGCGATAAAATAAAATCGCAGCGAAAAGGTAATGGCGGAAAGGTTGAAAAATAGGTACATTCTTACAGAAAGGTACAAAATATTCTTTGTAACATTTGAAATTGAGCTTTAGGAGTGGATGGCTAGGCTTGTAGAATTCCAGAAGTGTTGGAAGGATGAGCGAGTCACTCATTGGACCCCATAGCTGATCCAGCAGTTGGAGAGGACCGATAATACTATCACATGCACAGTAGATCACTGGGTGGACACCGTGCTAGGGGGATTTGTGACAGAATTTTCCATTGACCAGTTTGTCTCCTACTCTGAGGCCGAATGACGTTTCTTTAAAGGGTTCGGAGGCAAATTTTTAAAGACATTACCATTGCTGATTAAGATATTACTGTGTGAAAAGAGCATTCTGTGTAGTCATACCGACTGAATGACCTCGGATCTAGACGAGAGCACGACGTGCAGTGGTAAATACTATCAGACCAATCTCGACCAGGAGAGATCCACCTATAACCTTTTGTGAGAACCGGTTGCACAAGACCCCCTGGCTACACTGCCGCCTAGGCTGCACAAAGGTAAGAACTCACTCATACCACCACCTTCAGTGGAAAGTGATATGGCTGTGCACCTGAGACTACATGCCTTCAAGGGGGTAGGGGATGAGGATATGGATTGATTTTGGTTTGCTGTAGACTCCATCTGGACTGCGTAAAATGTGACAAACGATACGATGAAGAGGGTGTGGCTGTCCCTGGCGTTCGAAGATAGAGCACTGGACTGGTATATGTGGTACATTTCCTAGAATGGGAGTGCATCTATTCATGATATAAAATACGCTCTGAAGCAATAGTTCTCAAAGCCAAAATCATATTCTCAGTTGGTATCAGAAGTAAATGAATTCAAGAAAGGTGCGTCTAAATCTATGTGGGAGGTTGATCAGTCATTGAAGAGAGCAATCAGGGAAGGGGGTTTTGAGTATGATGATATACAACATATAGAATGGTTCATCGCTATGCTATTACCCCACCTGCGTATGCCAATGAGTCACCAAAACATTGAGTCGCAGGAAAAAGCTATGGAAGTCGCTATGAAACTAGAAGTTGCACCTAGGGAAGATACCTCGGTAGGTGTACAACAAATTTAGGAATAGCTTGGAGCTATGCACATGGAAATTCAGAACCTGCGAAAGGAGCAAGGAAAATAAGCCTGTGTAGATCTATGGTGTATACGATGTCGGGTATTTGGCCATACGAAGGATCAGTGCCCTCTATTGGCATATTACATGCAGGTAGGAGGACCTAGTTCGGTACGCCCAGGAGTAAGTGGGGAACCCATCCTGTCACGACCAGGCATGAGTGGACCTGCGCTATGGTGTGATGACTGCTATGTAGCGGGGCTGCATGATACGAACCGTTTCCCTTAGCTAGGTGTGTATGTCCCAGAACTGAAGCAACAGTGATGCAGGTTCTACCAGTTGGTGGGACATGATGAGTAGAACTATCACACTTACAACTTGATGATAGATCATGGGAACTTTTATACGGTACAATCAGACCCTGCATCGCCAAGAACATCCACGAGCTTCAGAGGCTCACCACCAAGGGGTAGAGGAGGTCAGGAAGGAAGCGCAGGACAATGACGTTGGTAGTTAATCTGTTATAACTATGGGGAGATAGGACATTTCGCCATGGACTACCCAAATCCCACCAGGAAATCATGCAAACATTGTAGACAGTTGGACCACGTGGTTGAAGATTTCCCAATTTTAATAGCCAAGATGTAGGAAAAACAGCCCACTGCTATGCAGAATGTGTAAAGAGTTAAATCTGAGCTAAGAAACATAGACGAGAGTGTGAAAGTCATAACACGCAGCAGGATGGTCACCCAGGGAGCAAAGGAAGCGCCTGCTAGGGATCGTATGACCTCTCAGGAAGGATCAAACATCAGCAAGGGACAAGAAATGATAGCAGCTACTACGCAGATGCTGACACACCTCAAGATAGAGGAAGGGGTTGAGCCCTTTCTGTAGGCATGTTTGAAGATGCTACGTAACCCACAGGCTGTAGAGAACCTTCAAGCATTAATGCATTGTTGCGTAGCTCGGCCTGATTCGATTCCTAGGAAAAAGGATGTACACAAGCTATACAGATATAGAAAATTCATCGTAAGAGAAATGTGGTTGACTGCATAGACTGGTGACTACGAGATGGATCAAGTTATTTTAGACCTTGGATGAGATGCGAACGTATTACCAAAGCAAACATGGCAACGAATGGGAGAGCCTAAATTGGAATGGTCCACCATCCAACTGCGCATGCCAAATCAACAAAATATCATCCCTCTGGGAAGGCTGCCAAAGGTCATGGTAGATATCACAGGGGTAAAAGTCCTAGCTGAGTTTGAAGTAATATAAATTGTGGAAGATGCGGATCCCTACCCCGCACTCCTAGGACTGGACTGGGCTATAGATATGGGGGGTGTCATCAATCTCAAAAAGCGCAACATGGTGTTTTAAAATAATGGTATGCGTGTAATAATACCACTGGATCCTGCAGAAGGTGAGTGGTATACAGAGCCAACACACGACAAGGAAGAAATAGATCACATTTAAAAATCGACTACGTAGGATGAAGACTAGATTAACTGCATGGCAGAAGGAGTACTCTGTTGGGAAAAGGACAGTGAATGTTTTTCCGATTCTAATGGGGAACTGGAGAACTGGCAAGGCTGGTTGCATGAGGTTTTGGCACTACGATGTCTTTGGGTCACAAGGAACTTCCACTGCATCTCTGCCAAGGTAAGAGACCTGACCTACCTTGAGGATGCGGGTGACATTAAGGTTTTTTTACGTGTATTCAAAGTTGAAGTTCCCAAAGAACATAGGCTACTTTCACTAGCCCTGTGCAGAGCATCTACGCATTGGTGGGATACGCACGGGCTGGTATTCCGCACTTGGGAGGAGTGTTGGGATAAGATGATCCTGCGATTTGGAGCCCCGGTTGGAAGACGGATCCAGAGGGTCCTTGGGTCAAAGGACACACATAGATATTTGCTGACACGAGAAACATAATGGTGCAATAGGACCCCAAATGAACAAGCCCACCTCGTTATCCATGACCTAGGCTTGCATCTGACGGCATGGTCTTTAGATGCGGAGTTGAACCAGTACACGCGCAATTGGGAGAATTTGCGGGCTGAGTTTCTATGAACTTTTAAGGTTGCAGATGGCACAAAGTCACTCGACACAGCTTAGCCGCACATGAATTCCCTGATCAAGGGAAAAGCACACCTGTTAGGAGGTACGATGACCAAGTTGCTAGAGTGGTACCTGGACCGTATTACAAAACACCTGGCACCGGCTTTAATTTGGGGTATGCGAACAACATGTAATCGTCATCCCAAATCTTTAAATCCATGGGAAAACCCTCAAGTATGAATAGCAACCGTCATACCACTGCACTATGGTGAGAAGGGAACCTTACCATTGTGAAAAATGGGCTGTTGGCCATCAATACGGCAATTTATGGTGAGCTTGTTTGGGACGATTGATGGTAAGTTTCAAGTGAGGTTTACTCTACCATTGGATAGCCCTGGATAGTATAAGGTCAATAGGATGGTTTCACTTCAGGCTTCATATTGTCTCTGTACCCTGCTTCTATTATTCTCCTACTTGCTTATTGGGATCTTTAATGTTTTTAGGGAAGCCTATCCTTTTGTTGCTATGGCAGTCCCTAACCCTTCGGCACCTACCAGTTCAGCGCCTGCAGCCAGCGTTTTGAGAGGGTCTGGGGATGTTGAGATTGATAAAATTATTGGCCTCTGGCTCCTTGCAGGGAGAATTAACTTTGAACCCTGAGCAGAGAGACACCACAGCTTCCCGATGGGCGTTCCTGACCTTTACCACCCTAGAATGATCACAAGACCTAGCCAGATGGCCTCGGAAAATGCCACGAAAGAGGGTACGCAATTGCCACAGTTTGCCACTGACACTGACGCAGTCAAGTCACAACTAGTCCTGCGCATGAAAGGGACAAATTGATATAGGGATACGCTGTGAATTCTCTCCAGTTCCACACTAATGACCAGTGAAAGACATATTTTTTCGCTACCTCATACTATCATGGTTGGCGACCATGCCCCGACAGCTACGAACCTACAAATAAACTTGGCACAGCTACCCCGTGAGGCGTTACAGGAGTTATATGCCATGGTAGTACAAGAGATCCATAGCCGTGATCAAACTGAACGACAACAGTGTGAAATACCCCCGGAAGTTCAGGCATAGTAGGTTGCATTGATCATGGAGGCAACTAATATTATTAAGGAACAGCTTACTATGGGCACTCAGTTGGTCAAGGTGGCTATGCAGCTCTGGACAGCATTCCGGTTCAACCCCATTCTTCAACATGTCTAGGAAGACCTGCGAAAGATAGAGGCTACTTTCCATCAGGCCGATGCTACCTTACCTTCCCTCGTCCTTGCGCAGTGTCTAGCCCTCATAGACACGATTGCGGATCTATGCCATGCCAAGAACGTCGTCAGAAAGTGCTTGAAACCATAGAGCGATACCGCCTTCTAGATATCTCAGGGTGCTCATAATGCCATCACGTGCCTCCACCGGATATTGGAGCAGGTTACCACGGCTTCGACAGGCCCTGCCTCCCTAGAGCTTGTCAATATCGCACAAAGAGTTGTTGCCCAAAGTCAGGAAGTGCTTCCTCTACTCATCATCGCTTTCAATACCTTACATGCGCAAATAGAGACTGCACCACCATAGTGACACGGGACGAGTCACAAGATTTTGTTGGGTGACTGTTGGAACAGGGTCTCCTACGAGCTGTGAAACTGGTCCAATTTTGTGTATTTTTTATTATATTTAGTCTAGCGCAGGGGTTTTGGGGTGGGTCAAAGCCCCAAAAGCATTGTAATTGGAAAAAGGGTAAACTAGGGGTCTGAAAACCATGGTTTGCGGACCATAGGAAATATTAGGCTATATTATTATAAATAAAGGAAAATTTTGTATTGTCAAGTAGGAAATGAGGAGCTATTGATGTGAACTATGATTTAAGATATTTTTTGGGTGTCTGGGTTTTGGGGAAAGGACTCCTGCTCGCTGTGTGCATGGAGATCTAGATTCCAGCTATGTGAGGACCCTGCTGCTGTGTGCGCAGGCTATGAAGGGTATTGTAAGAAGGAACTGATGAATTGATGAATAACAAAGATTGATGGAGAACTAAATCTATGTGTATCGTTTGTGTGAATCATTGGTAATTACTACATTATGCGCATTCTATATTTGAGCTGCGAAATATCTGTGTAAGTGTGTTTTCTGTATCTGGATCTGTTCTGTTCTGTTTATGCAATATTGTGCTACTATCATAAAAGTATATAATTATAGATCTAGCACACGTGAATGCAAATAGAGACCAATTGACCCTGCACAGAAAGAGGCGATATGGGTATCATAGGGCCAAACGCAGTTCTTCTTGCCTTACCTATCCTTTCTCAGGGTGCGGAAACCTGGTTCCAGCACCCACCCATACTACTTCAGGTGAGACTTTGACCTGTACAAGCAGGTCACTGCCGAAAGGGCCAATAGTATAGGGGTTTGTTGGCAAACCTCGAACTCCAAACTTGGGTCAGGACCCCTCGCGCCAACACAGATCGATGAGAAGATTTTTCCTTCACCATACTTGGATACTTATGGATTCCACATGGTCATTGATGAGTGGTCTTTCACTTGGAGATCTTTAGAAGATTGCATTTCAACATCCCATGAAATGCACAAATAGAAATTTGATTTGGGAGGGTGGTGTTCTCAATTGATGGGATACCTATTTTGATCATGATGTTAGACACTCACCATTGGTTGGATGGGTGATGATGATGAGCAAGAGGTTGGAGAGCCACTTGCAGATCTATGACACCGGGCATCAGGAGCCAAGGCTACGTTGGCTACTCTTGAAAGAGTTAACAATGTTACCGATGAAATAGGTAACCTGACCTCAAAACGGGAACTCTAGCCCAAAAACGCTCAAAAAACATGAAAAAACACCCCCAAAAAAAAAATGTGTCTTCCAGAACGCACTTGTTTTTTTTCGAAGGTCAAATTTCAACATTTTATAAAATTATGCTAAAAACAAAATTGTTTGTTGAAAAAAGGATTGAAAAAACACCCCCCAAAAAAAAAGTGTGTCTTCCAGAACGCACTTTGTTTTTTTTTAAGGTCAAATTTCAACATTTTATAAAATTATGGTAAAAACAAAATTTTTTCTTGAAAAAAGGATTGAAAAAACACCCTCAAAACAAAACCAGTTGATGCTGGAATAACAAAAAAAAAAATTGTGTCATACTTTTGGCATTTTTAAAAATAGAAGTAACATTTTTTAATTTTTAAAATTCAAACATTAAAAAAAAAACTAAAATTTAAGAAAAAAATAAATTTAAAAAATAAAAACATTTAAAAGCTTAAAATTTAAAAATATATGAAGATAAAAAAAATAAAAATAAAAACAAAATAAAAATTTTAATTCAAACACTAAAAAAAACCTAAAATTTAAGGAAAAAAAAAATAAAACAATAAACAAAAAAAAAAACTAAGATTGAAATTTTAAAAAATATAGAAATTAAAAAAAAAAATAAAAGCAAAATAAAAATATTAAATTAAAAAAAAAAAAAGTTAAAAAAAGAAGGAAATTATAAAAAATAAAATATAGAAATTAAATTTAAAAAAGAAAAAGAAAATGCTTATTAAATTTTTAAAAAATAAAATAATTTAAAACAAAAAATTAAATTTAAGGAAATATATTAAATTTTAATAAATTTAAAAATTTAAAATAAAAATATTAAAAAAAAAAAAACATTATTTAAATTAAAAGTAAAAAAAATAAAAAATAAAAATAAAATACAATGAAAATATTAAATTAAAACAATATATATTAGAAACACAAATAAACTATAGAAAATAAATTAAATTTAAATTACAAAAAATAAAATATATATATGAAATTAAATTAAAATATGTATATAGATCAGATTTTATTAAATTAAAAAAAATATATATATTAAAATAACTAATTAAATTTAAAAACAAAAATATTAAATTTTAATAAATAAACAAATAAATTTTAAATATAAAAGAAAAAAAATGAAAACTTTAAAAATCAATTAAAAATTGAAAATTGAAAAAAATATAAAAATATTAAATAATATTAAATAAAAAAAAAATTAAAAACAAATTAATTTAAAAAAAATTAAGTTTAATTAAAAAAAAAAAATCTAATTTTAAATACAAAATTTTTAATTGAAATATAAAAATATAAAAATTTTATGTTATTAACAAAAAAAAAATTAATAAAAAAGTAAAACATTTAAAAAACAATATTAAATTCAAATAAATTTAAAAAAAAATACAAAATTTATTAAATTCTATAAAATAAGAAAGAAAATTTATGAAATTAAAAAAAAAAAATCGATTAAATAAAAAAAAAGGGGCAAAATTTAATAAAAATTACTAACAAAATAAATAAAAAATTAAAAATTAAAACAAAAAAAATAATAAAATTTACAAAAAATTAAAACAAAATTTAAAAAAAAAACAAAACAAATTGTATTTTATATAAAAAAATTAAATTAAAAAAAGAATTAAATTTTTTGAAAAAAAGTTTAACAAAATTAAAAATATTTTAAAAAAAATCAATTTAAAAAAAAAAAATTAAAAAAATTAAAAAAAAAACCAATTTATAAAAAAAAAAAATTTTAAAAAATTTAAAAAAAAAAATTGGGGCGGCGGCGGCG
Source organism: Pinus albicaulis (assembly GCA_034641835.2). Classification (NCBI taxonomy): domain Eukaryota; kingdom Viridiplantae; phylum Streptophyta; class Pinopsida; order Pinales; family Pinaceae; genus Pinus; species Pinus albicaulis. Next base: position 1,221,810,309 of record CM076580.1, read on the forward strand.
GTGGGGCGGCGGTGGTGGTGGCGGGGGCGGCGCCACCCGGCCCTCCGCCGGCGCGAAGCAGTGAGGGGCCGGCGGCGGGCGGGGTGGATAATGGTAGCTTTTCCCATCAAGTAATGCTTCCATTTCTTTACACTTTGTACCAATTCATATAACTCTTTATCATATGTAGGATATTTAGTTACAACTCCATTAAAAGTTTCAAAATGAAATGAGATAGGCTTACCATGCTGAATGAGCACTGTTCCCATAGCATAATCAATTAGATCTATTTGGATTTCAAATGGCTATCTTAGATTTGGAATTGCTAGTACCGGTGCCGAACTTAAATTTTTCTTTAAAGCATCAAATTATTTCTGTTGCAAATCTCCCCAATGGAAGAATTTATTTATGTTTGTTAATGCATGTAACGATGCTGCAATGGAAGAAAATTTAGCAATAAATTTCCTCCAATACTGTGCTGCCCCTAAAAAGCTTCTTGCCTCGGTAACTGTATTGGGCTTGGGCCAATTCAAATGACCTCAACTTTTGAAGGATCAATCATGGTCAATATGATGAAGACTCAAGAAACTCTTGATGGCAACCTACTTGATAAAGTTGATGGCAACCTACTTGGATGAATTTGTCCTTGATGGAAACTAACTTGTTCTATCTATTAATGATTTAAATATGATGTATCTACAGAGAAGTTCAGATGTAATGGAGAAATAAATTGTAAGGGCCAGAAAGGAATGATGAAAATGGTATGTCACAGTTGTATACATACGCGGTTTGTAAAGGCGAAGTAGCATATACGTGAGCACGGCTACAGCGTATGCTCATTTGCGTCTAAATTTATAAAACCAAGGGACTTACTACGGTATTGGCACACGATATTGAGTGGTTGGACTATCTATTTGATCCTGTCCAGGAATACCATCAGCAGTTGAGTGGTTTTGACTCATGGTATTGACAAAGGCTAAATATATATAAGGAGAAGAAGATCATAGTGCAACTGTGTTCATAGGTCTGGGCTTTAATGAATGCTTCACTCTGAATTATATCTGCATGGAATGGAAATAGTTTATTGATTGATCTGAATTAATAATGCACCTATGAAGAAAATGATGAAGAGGGATCTCTAGATCCGAAAATGACTATTCTAGATATGTTTATGGAATGTTTAGATCTGTGATCTGGCGAATCTTTGCTGAATTAAAGGATGCGATTTGAGTTAATTATCTGATCTGAAGAGCTGCACAGTCTTGAAAAGTTTCAGATATATACGCAGGTTTGTTTCATGAAAAGCGTGTTTTTGCTAGAGACCTTCTTGAGGCAAGGAATCTGAAATATATTGGGAATTATCATTCCCATGTGAAGTCTCCATCCCCAAGCTCTCATTCATACAAAATGAGTCACCCTCAAACATGACAACTCATGAAAGATCTCCTCCACCTTAGGCTCCTCCAAAGTAGGTGGGATGCATAGCTGAAAATGATGGATCAGATTGTCCATACCATATTGTCTTTCTCTCCACTTATGATAATTGTAGAGCTGCTATTGAATTTGGGCTGCAATAGTGTTTCCTTTATGAAGCAAAAAGGGAATTGGATCCTTGAAGACCCACTCTTTTGTTCTTGCCTAGATCATCCCATATAAAATGAATATGACATTATCATCATATGAAATCCAAATGAGAAAAGTAATAAAGGTTTTATGTAGTGCTGGAAGGTACCAATATTTTCCAAAGTGGTCACAGCGCAGTTTTGATAATTGTTGTTTCAGAATATAATATGGCAAGTTGTCTCCAAACAATTTGCTAGTTGTGCATGTCATCTCATCTACTAGTAAATAGTAAAAGGCATTGTATATCAACTGAGCATACAGGAAATAGTACAACACTTGCCCAAAGCCATACAAGAAATGGCTATCTTCATCATAGATATTGGTCCCAAAATGACCATGAAGCTCAAATATAGGCTTGCCCTCTTGTGGAGCAATGCACTGAATAGAAATGGAAAGAGAATGCAAATATTGTGTTAGATAATCAATAAGTGCAAAAACACAACTATTACCATGTACTAAGAGTAAGCTGATAATAAGATCCATGAATGAGCCCTCCATAGTGGTATGACATATCTCCATGAAAAGTAATGAACCATGTGCTGCATGCAAATTATTCTCCTTATGCTTGGAGACCCAAGTCAAGAAGATCATATCATGGTAATAGATGTCTCCATCCACAATTCCATCACTCTCATCTTCTACTTGCTCATCAAGTGCATTATATGTGAAGTGATCCTGGGAAAAATCCATCAACAAACCCAAGCTTCCAAGTGACAGCGTTGTTGGCCTTTGTAATAAGGCTTCTGTCATCTCATAGCTCCATTCTTTGACATGTCGAATGTCAAAGTCGTCTACCATAATGTTGATATATATGGGAGATTCCTTCCAAAGTGGAATTACCTCTTGATCCTCCAAGGCTAAGGAGTAGCCCCTTTGTGCCCTGATAGTGCCATCACCTACTCCTACAACATCATGCAAAGTATGGGAGAAAATCAACCCATACTCTCCCAGGAGTTTCCAAAGCAACAACTCTTGTTGCCTCCACCATATAAACCATGGAGCAACAAAATTATGGTTGATATGAAAGATATGACATCATCCCAATACACTAAAAATCCTTGCTACCATATGATGCAAGTGCCATGTCAAGTCCCATCCACCAACCTACTCTTTGAAATAGAATATTGTACATGATGACCAAACTAACAATGTTACCGATGAAATAGGTAACCGCAATGTTACCTACTTTTTCTTGGTAGCATAAAAAGCACCCGATTTTGAAAAGTGGTGATGCAGAATCACCATTTTTTTTTTTGGTGCTCATTTTTGACACTCTAATATTTTTATTTATGAAGTATGAATATTTGTTTTAAAATGTTAGTGAATTTCATGTTAATTTTGAAATGTATTGATGCAGCATCAACTCAGCATCAACTTTTTTTTTTTAGAGTGGTGATTTTCATGCTAATTTTGAAACATATTGATGCTGCATCAACTTTTTTTTTTTTAGAGCGGTGGTTTTCATGCTAATTTTGAAACGTATTGATGCTGCATCAACCTTTTCTTTTAGAGCGGTGATTTTCATGCTAATTTTGAAACGTATTGATGCTGCATCAACCTTTTTTTTTTAGAGTGGTGATTTTCATGTTGGTAATAAAACACAAAACTTAGATAAAAAAAAATATATAAAAACAATTAAAAAAACCCAATAAAAATGTAAAAAAACCAAAAATAGCTCGTAAAAATAAAAATTTAAACAAAAATAAATAAATAAAAACAAAAATATTTGAAAATTATATCAAAGGAAATGACAAAATTTGAAAAAAAAAACACATAATTTAAAGAAAAAAAACAAAAATTGACCAAAAAAATAAAAAAAAAACATTAAAAAAAAAAACATTTTTTTAAACTTATTAAAAAAACCATATTAAAAAGTTAAAAAAAAAAAATTAAAAAAAATTAAAATTACAAAATTAAAATTTAGATTAAAAAAAAAATTAAAGAAAAAAAATTAAAAAAAAAAATTTAAATTTAAAAATTTAAATTAAAAAAAAATAATAATAAGAAAAAAAATACAAATTTTAAAATTAACAAAAAAAACAAATTAAAAAAAAAAAAAAAATTAAAATTGAAAAAGAAAATAAAAATTAAAAATTAAAAATTAAAAAACTATCATTAAAAAACAAAAATAAAAAAGAAAAAAAACACATTCAAATAATTAAAAAACAAATACACATAAATTTAGTGTTTTTTTTAATGAAACAATTTATAGATTTTAAAAATGAAACACCAAATAAACTAAAAAAATAAAAAAATAAACAATTAAATTAAATTAAAATTTAAAAAATTTAATAAATAAATTTTAAATTTTAAATTTTAAAATATAAGTAATCTATAATAGTAAATATAAAAATAAAAGAAAATTAAAAAAAAAATTAAACAAATTGAATAAAAAAAAAATTTAATTTTTTTGAAATTAAAATTTAAAAAAAAAAAAATCAAATTATGATAAAAATATTAAAAATTAAAAATTAAATTAAAAATAAAAAATTAAAATCAAATCAAATAAAAAATATACATATGTATAAAAAAAAATCAATTTAAAAAAATTTAAAAAATAAAAAAAAAACCAATTTAAAAAAAAAAAAAAATTTCGGGCGGCGGCGGTGGTGGTGGCGGGGGCGGCGCCACCCGGCCCTCCGCGCCCGGGCGGCGGCGGATGCCGGCCCGTGGGCGGGCGGGGTGGCTGCGCAGCCTCGCCACGGGCCGGCCTCCGCCGCCGCCCGGGAGCGGAGGGCCGATTCCGGGAATTGGTTTTGTTTTTATTTTTTTTTATTTTGTTTTTATTTTTTTTAAATTTTATTATTTTATTTTTTGTTGTTTTAAATTTTTTATACATATGTATATTTTTTATTTGATTTGATTTTAATTTTTTATTTTTAATTTTATTTTTAATTTTTAATATTTTTATCATAATTTGATTTTTTTAAAAAAAATTTTTAATTTCAAAAAATTTAAATTTTTTTTTTTATTCAATTTGTTTAATTTTTTTTTTAATTTTCTTTTATTTTTATATTTACTATTATAGATTACTTATATTTTAAAATTTAAAATTTAAAATTTATTTATTAAATTTTTTAAATTTTAATTTAATTTAATTGTTTTTTTTTTAATTTTTTTAGTTTATTTGGTGTTTCATTTTTAAAATCTATAAATTGTTTCATTAAAAAAAACACTAAATTTATGTGTATTTGTTTTTTAATTATTTGAATGTGTTTTTTTTCTTTTTTATTTTTGTTTTTTAATGATAGTTTTTTAATTTTTAATTTTTAATTTTTATTTTCTTTTTCAATTTTAATTTTTTTTTTTTTTTTAATTTGTTTTTTTTGTTAATTTTAAAATTTGTATTTTTTTTCTTATTATTATTTTTTTTTTTTTAATTTAAATTTTTAAATTTAATTTTTTTTTTTAAATTTTTTTTCTTTAATTTTTTTTTTAATCTAAATTTTAATTTTGTAATTTTAATTATTTTTAATTTTTTTTTTTTAACTTTTTAATATGGTTTTTTTAATAAGTTTAAAAAAATGTTTTTTTTTTTAATGTTTTTTTTTTATTTTTTTGGTCAATTTTTGTTTTTTTTCTTTAAATTATGTGTTTTTTTTTTCAAATTTTGTCATTTCCTTTGATATAATTTTCAAATATTTTTGTTTTTATTTATTTATTTTTGTTTAAATTTTTTGTTTTTACGAGCTATTTTTGTTTTTTTTACATTTTTATTGGGTTTTTTTAATTGTTTTTATATATATTTTTTAATCTAAGTTTTCTGTTTTATTACCAACATGAAAATCACCACTCTAAAAAAAAAAAGGTTGATGCAGCATCAATACGTTTCAAAATTAGCATGAAAATCACCGCTCTAAAAAAAAAAGGTTGATGTAGCATCAATACGTTTCAAAATTAGCATGAAAATCACTGCTCTAAAAAAAAATGTTGATGCAGCATCAATATGTTTCAAAATTAGCATGAAAATCACCACTCTAAAAAAAAAAAAGTTGATGCTGAGTTGATGCTGCATCAATACATTTCAAAATTAACATGAAATTCACTAACATTTTAAAACAAATATTCATACTTCATAAATAAAAATATTAGAGTGTCAAAAATGTGCACCAAAAAAAAAATGGTGATTCTGCATCACCACTTTTCAAAATCGGGTGCTTTTTATGCTACCAAGAAAAAGTAGGTAACATTGCGGTTACCTATTTCATCGGTAACATTGTTAGTTTGGTCATCATGTACAATATTCTATTTCAAAGAGTAGGTTGGTGGATGGGACTTGACATGGCACTTGCATCATATGGTAGCAAGGATTTTTAGTGTATTGGGATGATGTTATATCTTTCATATCAACCATAATTTTGTTGCTCCATGGTTTATATGGTGGAGGCAACAAGAGTTGTTGCTTTGGAAACTCCTGGGAGAGTATGGGTTGATTTTCTCCCATACTTTGCATGATGTTGTAGGAGCAGGTGATGGCACTATCAGGGCACAAAGGGGCTACTCCTTAGCCTTGGAGGATCAAGAGGTAATTCCACTTTGGAAGGAATCTCCCATATATATCAACATTATGGTAGACGACTTTGACATTCGACATGTCAAAGAATGGAGCTATGAGATGACAGAAGCCTTATTACAAAGGCCAACAACGCTGTCACTTGGAAGCTTGGGTTTGTTGATGGATTTTTCCCAGGATCACTTCACATATAATGCACTTGATGAGCAAGTAGAAGATGAGAGTGATGGAATTGTGGATGGAGACATCTATTACCATGATATGATCTTCTTGACTTGGGTCTCCAAGCATAAGGAGAATAATTTGCATGCAGCACATGGTTCATTACTTTTCATGGAGATATGTCATACCACTATGGAGGGCTCATTCATGGATCTTATTATCAGCTTACTCTTAGTACATGGTAATAGTTGTGTTTTTGCACTTATTGATTATCTAACACAATATTTGCATTCTCTTTCCATTTCTATTCAGTGCATTGCTCCACAAGAGGGCAAGCCTATATTTGAGCTTCATGGTCATTTTGGGACCAATATCTATGATGAAGATAGCCATTTCTTGTATGGCTTTGGGCAAGTGTTGTACTATTTCCTGTATGCTCAGTTGATATACAATGCCTTTTACTATTTACTAGTAGATGAGATGACATGCACAACTAGCAAATTGTTTGGAGACAACTTGCCATATTATATTCTGAAACAACAATTATCAAAACTGCGCTGTGACCACTTTGGAAAATATTGGTACCTTCCAGCACTACATAAAACCTTTATTACTTTTCTCATTTGGATTTCATATGATGATAATGTCATATTCATTTTATATGGGATGATCTAGGCAAGAACAAAAGAGTGGGTCTTCAAGGATCCAATTCCCTTTTTGCTTCATAAAGGAAACACTATTGCAGCCCAAATTCAATAGCAGCTCTACAATTAGCATAAGTGGAGAGAAAGACAATATGGTATGGACAATCTGATCCATCATTTTCAGCTATGCATCCCACCTACTTTGGAGGAGCCTAAGGTGGAGGAGATCTTTCATGAGTTGTCATGTTTGAGGGTGACTCATTTTGTATGAATGAGAGCTTGGGGATGGAGACTTCACATGGGAATGATAATTCCCAATATATTTCAGATTCCTTGCCTCAAGAAGGTCTCTAGCAAAAACACGCTTTTCATGAAACAAACCTGCGTATATATCTGAAACTTTTCAAGACTGTGCAGCTCTTCAGATCAGATAATTAACTCAAATCGCATCCTTTAATTCAGCAAAGATTCGCCAGATCACAGATCTAAACATTCCATAAACATATCTAGAATAGTCATTTTCGGATCTAGAGATCCCTCTTCATCATTTTCTTCATAGGTGCATTATTAATTCAGATCAATCAATAAACTATTTCCATTCCATGCAGATATAATTCAGAGTGAAGCATTCATTAAAGCTCAGACCTATGAACACAGTTGCACTATGATCTTCTTCTCCTTATATATATTTAGCCTTTGTCAATACCATGAGTCAAAACCACTCAACTGCTGATGGTATTCCTGGACAGGATCAAATAGATAGTCCAGCCCTCAATATCGTGTGCCAATACCATGGTAAATTCCCTTGGTTTTATAAATTTAGAGCGCAAATAGGCATACGCTACTTGGCACGTGCTTTTCCACGTACATATGCTACTTCGCCTTTACAAACCCGCGTATGCTTTGTGACATACCATTTTCATCATTGCTCTGGCCCTTACAGGAATTTATTTCTCCATTACATCTGAACTTCTCTGTAGATACATCATATTTAAATCATTAATAGATAGAACAAGTTAGTTTCCATCAAGGACAAATTCATCCAAGTAGGTTGCCATCAAGGACAACAGTCTTCATCATATTGACAACAGATTGATCCTTCCAAATTTGAGGTCATTTTGAATTGGCCCAAGCCCAATACAGTTACTGAGGTAAGAAAATTTTAGGGGAAACATAGTACTGGAGGAAATTTGTTGCTAGTTTTTCTTCCATTGCAGCACAGTTGCATCCATTGACAAGCATAAAGAAAGTCTTCCATTGGGGATATTTGTAGCAGAAATAATTTGATGCTTTAAATCAAAAGATAATTTCAGCACTGGTACTAGAAATTCAAGATCTAAGACAGCTATTTGAGATCCAAATGGATGCAAGTGATTATGCAATGGGAGGAGTGCTCATGTAGCATGGTAAGCTTATCTCATTTCATTCTGAAACTTTTAATGGAGTTGTGACTAAATATCTTACGTATGATAAATATTTATATGAATTGGTACAAAGTGTAAAGAAATGGAAGCATTACTTGATGGGAAAAGGGACCATTATCCACACCGGCCATCAACCATTACAGTATTTACAATCACACTCCAAATTGCAGCAATCAAGACATTTCAGGTGGATGGGTTTTCTACAACAATTTGACTTGGTTATCAGGTACAAGAAAGGAATCTACAATAAGGTAGTTGATACGCTCTCTAGGCCTATTGTAAATTCAACTATTATTATCAGGCACAATTCTATTATGTCTGAAAGTTACATTGAACAGTATGTGAATGATATTGATTTTCAAGATGTGTATGAGAACTTGAGTAAGGGAAGCCAAAGTGAAGAGTTATATTATCATGTGCATAAAAATTTTTTTGTATCATTTCGGTAAGTCATGTATACCATGGGGAGAAAGAAATAGTATCATAAGAGAGGTGCACACACCATTGATTGCAGGACATTTCAGTGTAAGCAGGACAGTAATGCATCTGCAAAGGTGTTGTTATTGGCCACGCATGAATGAAAGTGTTTCTATTTCTATTAGAGAATTTTCTTTATGTGCAACAAGTAAGCCTAACAATAGGAAGCTTGGTTTGTACACACCATTTCCAATTCCTTCTCATCCTTGGGAGAGCATCTCAATGGATTTTGTAGGAGGCCTTCCTATGTCAAGGAAAGGTCATGATTATTTGTCTGTTGTAGTAGATAGGTTCAGAAAAATGTGTATTTTTATGGGATATAAGAAAACTATTACAGGTGAACAAATTGCTAATATTTTCTTTCAAAATGTATGGATCCATTTTGGTCTTCCTACTTCTATTGTAAGTGATCGAGATTCTCGATTTCTTGTTAATTTTTGGTCAAAATTATGGGACATGATGGATACAAAGTTGAAGAAGAGTACAACATTTCATCCATAAACATATGGTCAAATAGAGGTGGTAAATAGGACTGTTATTCATATTCTAAGAGGCTATTGTAGCAAGCATCCCAAGTTGTGGGATGAACAGTTACACTACATACAAAATGCATACAACTGGGAAAAACATTCTTCTATAAATACATCACCATTCGAGGCATGTTTTCGTTACTTTCCAAGATCGCCATTGGAATATATCTTTGAGAAATATGTTGCTATAGATGGACATAATGACATAGATCAAGCAAGAAATTTCATTGAGCAAATTCAGTTGGTGCATCACACATTGCAAGAGTAACTTGAGAAGATTCAAAGGAGCTACAAGGCAAGGCATGAAAAACATCGGGTTGATCACAAATTCCAAGTTGGAGATGAATTTTGGTTGTATATAAGCAAAGAATGATTGCAAGGGGGAGATAAAAAGCTCAAACCAATCCATTATGGTCCATTTAAAATTATGGAAAAGATTGGTACAAATGAATTCAAGCTAGATTTGCCTCCTTATATGAAAATTTATTCTGTCGTTAATGTTGAGAATTTGAGATTGTTTGAGCCTCCTTTGATTGATGATCAAGGAGAGCATGTTCAGCTGCCATAAATAGATTATTTCTTGCCATAATATCTTGATGAAATTTAGCAAGATCTAATACTTAATAGAATAATCAGAACTTCAAGAAGAGGGAATGTTGAATACCTTGGAGTTGGATTCAAAGGTCAAAATCCTTTAAAGGAAAAATGGTTGGAGATTGGAAAATTTAGGGAGTTGTACCCTCACTTGATGAATAATTGATAATATCTTTTGCGGTCCAAAAGGATTCTAGTGGGAAGGAATGATCTAAGGCTCAAGTTTTAGCTAAAATTAAAAGTGCTTGAAATTGCTTCAAACACGAACGACCTGATAGAGTTCGTCGCCAGGATTATGATGCAACTTGTTTCATCAAAATCTGAGTTCATATGACTGAGTTATCGTTTGCTGTTCATTTTCCAAAACATGCAAAAAAATGAGTAGAATAGGTACAATGTTGATGTGGTAGGTACAGTCAACATTTGCAGGATCCATAAACATCCAATGACACTACACCAAGTGGCACCACCAGATTCTCCAATGATGACAAGGAAGTGATTTTTTTTTTATTCCTAAGTCTAAGTGAAATTTTATTAAATTGTAAATTTTTTTTATATATGGTGGCCAATGGGGAAGGGCCATGTGGCATGCCACGTACCCCCCATGGAAGGACATGTTGGAAGGTCGAATGAAAAATTCATATCAAATTTGGACTAAGGTTGGTCGAATTATTATTGGTGGTGATATTATTCACATATATATATATATAGATATTACATATATATATTATAATGTTTTTAAACCACCAACCACAACAGAGTTGGCTAAATTTGGAGGCATACTAACCAAAGTGGCAGAGGACTTAGAATGGTGGTTGGAAAAATTTAGCGATTAAGGATAGCGGTGGAGGTCTTCATGACTTAGAGAAAAATGACATGGTGGGGTCGGGGCTCGAACCCCTGACCTCCCGCCCTGCCATATGCACGCTCGAACATCTCTCCTATGTGGCAGTTCTTACCCATAAAATATTTCGCATATATTTGAATCGTAATCGCCCGACTGTTGGGGGTTGGAGGGGGGTAGCCCCCTCCCCATGGGACCAGAAGAGCGTGACCGAGAGCCAGTTCAAACAAAAAAACCAGTGGAAATAAACTCTTTTAATTAATGTTTAAGTGTGGCTTAATGACATTAATATGTCATTAGCGCATAAAGCGCGATTGAAATTTAATCCTATACTATCTGCCATTAATGTTGATTATGTTAATTAATCCCAATAATTAAACTAGCGGAATTTTGGAGGCAGTGTCAAACTTGTCAGGAATGGCAAATTTAGAAACTTAACTGGCAGTTTCTCTAGTTTTGAAGGATAAATTGAGGCAAAGTTGGTTTTGGTCATAAATCACTCAAATTTCTACCAAAATGAGCTCAGTAAAAGTCATTCCTGGCTAATTTGCATGTTGGGAACTCAATGAAGTAGGTTGCAGAGGCAGAAAAGGTGTTCTACAGGTGTTTCAGTACATTTGAATATTTTTGAAGTCTAGGGCCACTAGGTGTTGGGGTCATTGCCAAAGTATCTAGAGTCCAAATTCAACAAAAAAATAGTCATTTTTGGGAGATTAAGATGTTAGAAACTTATTGGAATAGGTTCCAAGAGTTTTTGAAGCTTGTACCATGAATTTGAGCACACTTGAAGCTAACACAAAGGTCACACTGTGAAGCTCAACCAAGGAGATGTAGCCCAGGAGGGGTGAACTCCTTTATCGAAATTCTTTGTGTTAAGCTCTGTTATATGTGCTTGTTGTGTTTAATATTGCTTCTATTCTATCATTTAAAATTATGTTTTTTAAGCTTATGAAAAACTCATAATTTCACCTAGTACAATGAATTCCAATCACATGCTCTTAAACAAACTCATGAAGAATAAGTAAAACAATGCAAATAAAAGTTTATATATGAAATGAAACTAGCACAACATTAACTAGCAAGTAATTTCACACCATATAAGCACATATTCTTTAACTGAATCAGATTCTAGATCTAAATTAAAATCTTCATGAGAAACAAAAATATCAGATGATCCACTTCGGAATTCATCAGTGCTACATCAACAAAATCATCTTCTTCAGAATGATTGTTCCCCAAGGTTATAAATTGATTAAATTTGATTCAGTACCGACATTAGCTGATTGAAAATCATCCAAGAATGGGAGTGCATCATCTTCACATGGATGATTTATGATAATACAAGAAATATTGAGAGCATATTCTCCTTCCTGCCCCCCTATCTGTGTAATGTCACTGTCTTGTATCTAATCACAATTTGAACCAGCAACACAAAAATAAAGAGAGTGTAGAAAACTAGCTAGAGGAATAGATTTCTCACATGGATCATGGTACAAAGAGGCATGGAATGTATGTGATATGGGATAACATAAATATAAATCAAATTCGAGACTCAAATTATGAACAATAGCATCACCTTGAGAACTGGAGGAGTTAGTCTTCACCTTAGGATTCATGAGCCATTCAGGAATTTTATTCATTGAATGAATCATGAAAATCAGAAGAAGAATGAGAATACAGATTAGGAATTTTATTTTCATATGTTTCAACTATATTACCATCACACGAAGACACCCTCATCGGAAATGGAAAAGAAGGAGGACAAAGAAAAAAAGTAGTAAAATTCTCCTCTCAAATTAGCGGTATCTCATGACTTACAAGAGTTGGGGGAGTAGGAAAGTTAGGGGGTTTAGATACACCATGTAAAGAGATAAGAACCAAGCGCTCAAACTCTTTTTTTAAGAAATCCCAATTAGTATCTTCTTCCGAAATCTTGATAGAAAAGGTGAAGGAATCGATCAGAAAAATCCTCAACTAATTCAATAGGCTTCATTCTTACGAGATTGATTCTTTTGCAAACATCTCGATAATTATACCTATCAAAGGCTTGATGAAGCTTCTTGAGGAAATGAAGAAAGGAATGAAAGGAAGCATGTGGCAAGGTATGGCACCATCGACTAACATGACCTTCAAGGGTGAGGAATAAAATCACACAAGGAAATTCGTCATCATTGATTTTGTAAGATTCACAAAATTTAAGAAAGTTAGAAATGTGATCAGTTATGGATGCTTCATCCTCACCATCAAATGTTAAATGATAAAAATGATAGAGAGGTTCATCGAGGATTGAAATTTTATAAATGGAAAAATTATATAAAAAAAATTGTGATCAATATTTGAGGATGAGCCATTTTGGCTAAGAGGTTCAAACGAGATTCAACAGGCTCAACTTGTGATCTAGCCCTCCTTCTAGCACCATTGTTGAAGGTGATGGAAATCTATCAACCAAGGGGTCTCCCAGGTGTGAAGTCCAAATTTGTAGGTTTTAACCATGTACAGAAATTATCTACAAATGAATCTTAAAACCAGGAAATAAACAATATAGAGAGCATAAAACATAAAACAAATATACACAAAGATTTTCCCCTGGATCCCAAATCAGGACGACCAGATTTATTTTTCATTATATTCCTTTTAGTGTTACAACACATATATATATACATGCCGAAGCATACATAAACCCCAATCCATTAACCCTCGATTAGAACAAAACTGTAGCTCCCTTGACCAGATCTACAAAATACTGGGGACCGAAAACAATCATGCCCCAAAACCATGTGCAAACCCATGCACAAAACCATGGGCGGGTCCACCGACCAAAAAATAGGGTCCAAAACATTTTTCCCGGGGCGCTACCTCCAACCATAAGAGAGCTTAGTCATTAGCCCAGCTCTGCAACACCCATTGTTTCTCTACACCAAGATAACTTCCGAGTGCTCACATACTTCGCCAATGCATCTGCAACATTCTTCAAAGTGTCCACCTTTACCAGCAACACCACTCTATCCTCAACCATATCTCACACAAAGTGATATTGAACATCAATGTGCTTTGTCTTTGTCTATCCTCATAGCCTGCTGCACCAACCCCATACTTGAACACAATCTTTGAAACCAAACTAATTCCTTGCTTGCATCAGTGGCTGTGATTTATTTTGCCTCTGTAGTTGAAAGAGCCACTACAGACTGTCTTTTACTGATCCAACTGACTGCACCTCCAAATAGGATAAACACATACCCACTTGTAGATCTTCTTTGGTCCCAATCTCCAGCCCAGTCTGCATCAACAAAACCACGGATGTCCAAAACTCTATCCAATCCTATTCTTCCTTGGTAGCACAAACCATAATCACTAGTGCCACACAAATATCTGAAAACCCCTTCACTGTTGTCCAATTCTCCTTCCCTGGTTTTGACATAAACCTTCTCAATACTCCCACTGCATGTGCAATGTATGGTCTAGTACAAACCATTGCATACATTAGGCTATCCACTACATTTTCATATGGAATAAGGGAAATACTATCCTCTTCTTCTTGTGTCTTGGGACACTATTAAGGAGACAACTTTACACCTACAAGAATAGGAACCTTCACTAGTTTACTATCCTACAAATTGAACCTCTGCAATATAGTCTCAACACACTTCCTCTGGTTTAACCAGAGTTTCCTCTTTTCCCAATCTCTCTTAATTTCCATGCCAAAAATATAGTTTGCAACACGAAGATCCTTCATGTCGAATTTGGAGAACAATTGGGACTTCAAATATTAGATAATTTCTTTGTCATTTCCAATCAACAACATATCATCCACATACAAGACCAAATAAATAACACGGTCACCAATTAATTTAAAATAAACATAGTGATACTCTTTGCTTCTGGTGAAGCCAAGTCTCCGTATATAGGTATCAAATTTATGATACTGCATTCTTGGTGACTTTTTTAAACCATACAAAGACTTTTTAACCTGCATACCAGTTCTTTCTTACCCTTCACTGCAAATCCTTCTGGTTGCTTCATGTATATCTCCTCTTCCAGATCCCCGTGAAGAAATATTGTCTTCACATCCATCTATTCTACCTCAAAATAAAATACAACAACAATAGATAAAAGTAATCTAATATAAGTAACCTTGACAACAGGAGAAAAATATCACCAAAAACAATTCCCAGCACCTGGGAATAACCTTTTACAACCAAACTAGCTTTTTATTTCTCCACCTTGCTTTCTACATTCATCTTCTTCTTAAACACCCATTTTCTCCTGATGGGCTTCCTTCCAGCCAGAAACTCCACCAGATCCCATGCCTCATTTTTGTGCAAGGATGCCATTTCATCAACCATGGCCTCCTTCGAGATTTTTCCATCCTCTGAATCCACTACCTCCCTGACAGTTCTGGGATCATCATCAGGGATACCTAAAACAAAATTTGAACAAAAAGCAGATGGACGATACCTTTCTACCTGCCTTATTTCCCGAATTGATCTTCTCACAACTGGAGTTTGTGGATCTTCCTCTTCTAAATCTTCTTCTGTTGTAGAGTTTGATTCATCCTCCTTTAGATCAAAATCTGTCTTCTCAAGTTCCTCGGGTAGTACTTCATGTTTAACAACATATTTCACCTCTATAAACACCACATCTCGGCTGTACACAACTTTCCTTGTTTCTGGGTTCTGAAGCTTGTAACCTTTTAAACCATCATTATACCCAATAGAGATGCACCTTTCAGATTTATTATCCAACTTGGTCCTTTTCTCCTTTGGAACATGTACATATGCATCACATCCAAATACCCTCAGATGTGAAAGAGAGGGTTTCTTACCAGTTCATACTTCATGTGGGGTCTTATCCTCCAATGTTGATGAAGCTGATCTGTTAAATAGGTAACATGCATTATCCAATGCCTCTTCCCAGAATTCTTGTCCTAACCCGATACCACTGAGCATGCTTCTTTCCTTTTCCATCAACATTCAGTTCATTCTTTCTGCAACTTCGTTTTGCTGAGGTGTGTATGGATTAGTCTTTTGGTGTGCTATACCACACTTTGTAACATCCCAAAATAGGGAAAATCAACAAGGTTTGGAATATCTTATGATATCCCAAGATTGTAGATCCAACAACATTAAAACACAATATGAGGACTACAACTAAGTAAAAAATAGATCTAAATACACATCAGAATATGCAGAAATAGCTGAGCAATTTTATTAATATTTGGAGGTGCTAAATGCAAATACAATAGTGCTCAAAATATGAGACACTCAAGCCACAAAAGTAGCCTAGAATGACCCTGCAATCATATCCCAAGAGGGACTGCATAATTTCTGCTCTGCTGGAAGGTATACTGTGCTATCCCTACTAAAAATGTAGGCACTACAACTACCTGTAAGATAGAAAGTCAAATCTAGGATGAACGGGAGCTCCAATGATGCTGAAATTGTAGATCTGGGCTCTATGATGGATTCCCAAGATAACCCTGGAAGGATTTCTCAGAGCTGTAAGTCTAAGACAACCTTCTCTCTAGGGCTCCATGAATATGCTGCTGGGAATGCAGATCTGAAACTAGATCTGATAATATGATGGCTGCAATGATGTACAATCAGATCTAAGCAAGAAGGGTTGATCCCTTCACTAGATCCTTGGGCTAAAAGCTCAAGATCTAGCTCCTCCAATCTCCACCATTGAAAACAGCTACAGAATGAACAACAGCTTCAGAAAATTGTGTTGTAAGAGAGGGAGGCTCCTTTCTCGATAGAAAATATGACAATTTATCTCCTGGGTGATGGAAACAATAGATCCAATGTGAGGAGGTTATCCCTCATAGGATTTCCAGCTGAAATACTGGAAACTTCCTTCCTCCAATATATCTTCAAGACTGAACTACGCAATCCAAGAAGGGACTGCTGCAACAAGGAGGAAAAATCCCAAGGCCTGAATGCCCAATATAGATCTGATGCTCTGGAAGACTGAATATGAGGAACAAAGTGGTAGGATGAATCCTCCCCCGGTTTTCTAGCTGAATACTAGAAACAACCTCTTAAAGATGGCACCAATGCCTGATATGGAATGAAGAACAATCCTCTTCCTTAGAGATCACTCAAAGAAAGCGATGGGATTCTCGCCCAGGAACACCCTGTAAGCTCTGCTAAAAAGCTCAAGCTTTCATAGAAATGTCCTATGACAAATCTAGATCTAAACAGATCAAGAGTTGCATAATCCAAATCATGCCTTCCATTGTGCCTTCACCTTCATTATATGCATTAGCCTTCCATAGCCTAGGCCCACTCCAATACTGCGCTGTACATGTGGAAAAAGTCTCCATGTTTGACTGCGTTGTACATGTGGACAAAGTCTCCATGTTTGACTGTGATGTTTGATCCATGCCCTCCATCATGTTCACATGGTGATCACCCTCTCCATCATGCATGCATTAAATGCACCACTTCCTCCATTATCTTATCATGAATGTTTAATTATCTCCTTTGAATGTATCATGATCTCAGTTGACCTTATCAAAGATCCATATGCTTTGATATTTAATATTCATGATCTTCTTTGACTGTTTCATCCTCCATACTCTATCTCACAAATGAGACATGATCTCCATTAATGGAGTTGCTCCACTACTCCATGATTCTATATCTAGATAAAAAATGTCCACATACACACATAACAATGGATCTTATTCATATTTGGGGTTTGTGGGTCCCTCCACCCTCTTATTTACTTAATTTATTAAGAAAATCAAGGACACTAATATTCCAAATCTGATCTTCAAATTTGGGAATATTATGGTCCCCCCCCGGAAAAATGTTGCTTGTCCTCAAGCAACTCAAAAGGTAGATGCACCAGCCATCTATTCCCCTCCAAATGGCATCCACATAAGGAAGGCTTCTTCCATTTGCTGCAATTTATTATGCATGTTTGGTTCCATAGTTGTCTTTCATAATTATAAGAGATGACTTCCAACTGTATGGTTAGATGTCCTCCTCCCACTATGAAGCACAAAGTGACAATCATATGATATCCAACATCATCATAAATACATGAGATACATAAAAATAAGTAGCTCTTTCCACAAAGGAAAAGCTTCATCATACAATACATTCCTCCATCCCATGTTTCATGAATTTGATTGAGCATTATCATACTCTCATTATTAGCCCTCTTGGCCTTATTGGACCCAAACTTCACCATTCCAGCGTTATGCAAAAGACGAAGGGAAGGAGCAACATGGGTAGACATAGATGTCAAACCATATTCTCCTAATAACAATCATTGGAGTAAGGCCCTTTGCTGCCATCCTCCATCTCCTCCATGTAAGATGGACAAGCCAAACTCCCCCAAAAGCAACCAAAATGAACATGCCTTCGTTTGTTGCAATCTATCATTGACACACAAGGCATGATTGAAAAATTGATGAGCTATTGGGTGGTATCCATACTTACCCAAGAGCAACCAGTGTAGCCATGCCTCCTTTTTCATTTCATATATCTTTTTCAAGGCATGGATCAGAAAAATAGGAGCCTTTGGAGAGTGACATAAATCTCCCAATGGCAACCAATGTAACCAAGCATGCTGGCCCATACAAATTTGAAAGTGGTTATGCAACCCCTTGCTTATCATCCTTACCCATTCATTCCCATGTAGATGATGAATGAGGTACTTCATAATCATGGTATCCTCCCTTTGTAGAATACCATCCTCTCCAAACTGTTGAAAAACTTTGCACTTCATGAAACGTTGAAATGCATCTCTAATGATATCTCTTAATGAGATTTTCTCTCCACCAAAGGCCCTCCAAAACCAAAGAAGTTTTGGATTTGCTGCAAGTAGAAGTTTCTCTTTGAGCAGTGAGATGCTCATTGAGAAAGGGTCATCTAGAAGGGAGAAAATGTTTCTCATTTCAAGAGGTCTACCATTTTTCATCTTTTCTTCCATTGCTTCATGACTAAAGCTACCTCCAGAATGCTCCAAGAATGATGAAGCCCTTTCTTTGTCACAGCTACTAAGTGACGGCGATGTATATCTGCAGGCTAATACATATGTTGTCTCAAAGTAAGGCACAATATTGATCTCATAATCAACCATTGTACATAGGTTAATGCTAATCCCATTTTCTAAAACTCTACATCTCAACTCAAAGGGTTGAATGTAGCTCAACAATTATGAATAGGGATAGTTTTCAGTCTCCTCCTTGATTAGATCAAGGGTCCTCTGCGCTGTGATATGTTTTCGCTTCAAATCAACATTTTTTTCTAACCCTTGGTTATGCATTGGTATTAAAAAAATGTGTGCTGAAATTTTATGCATACCTTGGATCAAATGATATGTGGGAACCTCTTGACAGAACACAAGAGTTCCTCCAACCGAGACAATAGTGTCTCCAACTACTGGTAAGAGTGATGGCCTCTTTTCTTCAAGTGTACCAGCACTGGTATCTTCCTCCTCCTCATGCGTCTCCTGATCCATGCATGGGACTCCATATGTCAAGAGCTCAAGACTACCTTGCAAATATTCAAGTGCCTCTTCTCCAAATACAAGTACTTTTGCAACATGTGGTGAAAGTAGTGACCTTTTGTCCAAAGTGACAAGATTGACATTCTCCTTGGTTTCCTTTGGAAATGTCTCTTTGTAGCACATCTCTATCTTCTCCACATCAAACTTCTTCCTCAACTTGTGAAAGAAATCTAAATACTTGGTCACCTTTGCATGCTCTATGTGTCCAAACCACCAATCTTCTGCTCCATCTAAGAGATAAAGTGATGCAATTTGAACAACCTCTTCTTTAGCCATAATATGTAGCTCTAAAAATGAATCTAAATTCCTCCTCCAAGCCTTGACATTGGTTGAGGAAGATCCATCAAATGTAGGAAAATAGAATCTATTATGCCTCTTTCTTCTATTGTTGCTATAGGATCCTCTTTCTTCTTTTATCTGGAAGAATTGTTGGAGAGTTAGCTTCTCCTTGAATGCTCTAGACTGTGCTTTGTACTCTTCAAGATACAGACTGAGAATCTCATGAGTCTCAGGTTCATTCCTTTCTTCACTTCTATACCTCTCACCTATTCAAAGAAAGTGGGCATAGTGGACCTATGAGGAGATCTAGGATTCTCCAGCCTTCTTTTATGATGATAGGAAGTACTTTCTTCATCACATATTATTCTTGGATCTTCTTTTTGTTCTTCCTCCTTTATTTAATAGACCTCCTTGGAGAGATCTTGCATGGATCTAAAGAAAGGAGTGACAGATTTTACATCCTCAATGATAGATCTCATCTACTTGTTCTTCTTTTAATGCAAAAGATGAAGTGTCCACAAGCTGAGCCAAAGATCATGCTTTGATACCACTGTAGTATCCCAAAATAGGGAAAATCAACAAGGTTGGGAATATATTATGATATCCCAAGATTGTAGATCCAACAATATTAAAACACAATATGAGGACTGCAACTAAGTAAACAATAGATCTAAGTACACATCATAATATGCAAAAATAGCTGAGTCATTTTATTAGTATTTGGAGGTGAAAATGCAAATACAACAGTGCTCAAAATATGAGACACTCAAGCCACAAAAGTAGCCTAGAATGACCCTGCAATCATATCCCAAGAGGGATTTCATAACTGATACTCTGCTGGAAGGTATACTATGTTGTCCCTACTACAGATGTAGGGACTACAACTGCCTGTAAGATAGAAAGTCAGATCTAGGTAGAACGGGAGCTTCGATGATGCTGAAATTGTAGATCTAGGCTCTATGATGGATTCCCAAGATAATCCTGGAAGGATTTCTCAGAGCTGTAAGTCTAAGACAACCTTCTCCCTAGGGATCCATGAATATGTTGCTGGGAATGTAGATCTGAAGCTAAATCTGATAATATGATGGTTGCAATGATGTACAATTAGATCTAAGCAAGAAGGGATGATCCCTTCACTAGATCCTTGGGCTAAAAGCTCAAGATATAGCTCCTCCAATCTCCTCCATTGAAAATAGCTGCAGAAGGAACAAAAGCTTCTGAAAACTATGCTGCAATAGAGGGAGGCTCCTTTCCCCATAGAAAATATGAAAAATCAGCTCCTGGGTGATGGAAACAATAGATCCAATGTGAGGAGGTTATCCCTCATAGGATTTCTAGCTGAAATACTGGAAACTTCCTTCCTCCAATAGATATTCAAGATTGAATTACGTAATTCAAGAAGGAACTGCTGCAACAAGGAGGAAAAACCCCAAGGCCTAAATTTTGGATATAGATCTGATGCTCTGGAAGACTGAATATGAATAACAAAGTGGTAGGATGAATCCTACCCTAGTTTCCTAGCTGACTACTAGAAACAACCTCCTGAAGATGGCACCAATTCCTGATATGGAATGAAGAACAATCCTCTTCCTTATAGATCACTCAAAGAAAGAGGTGGGATTCCT
Organism: Pinus albicaulis; assembly: GCA_034641835.2. Classification (NCBI taxonomy): domain Eukaryota; kingdom Viridiplantae; phylum Streptophyta; class Pinopsida; order Pinales; family Pinaceae; genus Pinus; species Pinus albicaulis. Next base: position 1,221,831,523 of record CM076580.1, read on the forward strand.
TCCCGGGAACACCCTGCAAGCTCTACTAAATAGCCCAAGCTTGCATAGAAATGTCCTAATACAAATCTAGGTCTAAACAGATCAAGAGTTGCATAATCCAAATCATGCCTTCCATTGTGCCTTCACCTTCATTATATGCATGAGCCTTCCATAGCCTAGGCCCACTCCAATACTGCGTTGTACATGTGGAAAAAGTCTCCATGTTTGAATGTGTTGTTTTATCCATGCCCTCCATCATTTTCACATGGTGATCACCCTCTCCATCATGCATGCATTGTTACACTGAAAACTGTCACCTTGACATTCTGCTGACCGTATGAGCTCATTATTACTCATACTTCCTCCTTTTGCAATTCTAATATACCAGCTCCTCATATCAAGCTTCAAAATCAGAAGAAAATCCTTAAAATCCCCTAAGAATTGGTATCGCACTTTCTCTATGCATTCCCTGCGGTCCCGCACCTAAATCTCAGCTTGCATGCGGAACCATACCGCACGTTCTTTGTGTAATGGGTGCGGACCTCTGTAAAACATAAAAAGGCGAGAAAATGAAGATTAAAAAGTGAATTCCAGGTGAATTCTAGAAGATTCTAGACGGGAATTCTCGGAATGGATACGCTTTGAAGCTGGTTCATGCATCCCTTTCTTAGTGGAGCTAACCCCTTGATGTAAGGAGCTTATCCCTTTGAAGGAGGATTCTATCCCTTCATATTTGGAACTAGAAACCTCCTCTTTTCCACTATAAAAAAGAGGCCTTGGGTAGCCTCAAAGGGAGTTCAAGCTTATGAGATTAGAAGTTAAATGCTGTTGAAATTCAGACTTAGTTAACTAAGACTTTCTGTGAGGTTAAATCACTCATCTCCATTTGTCTTACTTCAAAGAGTGCAATGCTTGTCAGAGTAGAGGATATTCCTGCTTCGGACCCCGGGAGGACCTGCACAACATCAAGGCATAGGTTGTAAAGGTTTTCTATCTTTAAAGTTAATACAAATATACTCATTTCTCTCATTAAACTGTCAATTTGTGGTTTATTTCATAAATTCCTTGATCATTATGATAAGCATGATTTATGATAATGTCTATACAGGTGCTGCTTAATCTTTTTCCTTGTTTGTGATTGTAGATATACGAAGGACGTTCTTTCAGTGCACGGGAAGGACTTCAACAAAATCAAGTAAGCAAGCAAAGCGTTGGATATAAGGTAGGCCTTGCACCCGTAAAGTGTTTTTATAAATTGCATATGCTTAGAGAGAGATTAGTATAATTGGCTGTTTGTTGCTAGTTACCTTTTGTACTAGAGAGATCGGTCTTGTTCGCAAGACGGATTAATCTACACAACAAAATGGCGACTCCGCTGGGGAAGAACTTTTGTTTGTTCTTGGTTCTCTTTGATTTTTGACTTGAGAAAAGGTTTATTTTTCTGGTTTTTGATTGATTCACATCTGTCTGGGTGCTTTAAATTTTTTCTGTTTTTGAAAAGTTAGAAGTTTTTTGGATTTTTCTATCATTTTTGCTAGGACCGCACTCTGCATAACTGTTACAGTGCGGGCAGTTTCGCACGTTCTTTATAGAATACAGTGCGGGACCGCACCTGTCAACACTGCTTACATGGGGACCCTGTAAAAATTTTGAAAAATCTCTAGGTTTCTTTTTCTGGTTAATTTTTAGATCTTTGGTTTCTGCCCAGACTGGTTATTGTGTCTATCAAGAATTCATTGTTTATGAACTCCAACAGTGTTAGTGTTTTGAATGATTTTCTAGAAGTTTTGCCGATTGGATTATTTTTCCTATTTGGTCTTTGTAGTGATTCAAATTTTTGACAATCTGTAGTATCTCAGATCACATAAGATCTCTTTTTGTCTATTGAATCCGACCTCATTGTGAAAACATCCTAGTTTGAGAAATTAAGCCTTTTTGATTTCTTTGCAAATCTTCGAAAAGAACTTGTTTGAAAAGTTTTGAATTTCATTTATTCTTTGAGTGTTTTGGAAAACATATTTTGAGTGTTTTTGATCTGATTGATAGATTCTTAGTTTGCTGAATAACTAAGAGAAACATTCATAAAAAAAAAACTCTAAAAAAGCTTTGACTCAATTTAGATTAGTTTTTTAAGATTAGTCTTCATAGTTTTGAATAGTTTTAATTTTTGTAGATTTCTTTCGAAAGAGAATTGTTTTGTAGCTTCTTGTTTGGAAAAGAAAATAGTTTTTCTTGTGAGCTTTGATAGTTTAACAAAAGACAAAAGAGTTTCTTTCACTTAGTTTTCATGTTTGAAGAAGAAATTTGAAAGTTGCATTCTCTAACTCTTCTTTAGATAGAAAATTCATTGAAAGAAAAAAGAATTGAATATCATCATAGGTGCATTTTAGTGTTTTTGGAGGTCGAGTCTTCACATCATACAAAGTTTCATTTCCGCGCCCATTTGACTTAAGAAACAGCTCTTAAAAGTAACGCTTAAATAAAATACATCTAGTAATCTTTTTATTTTTAGGGCTCTCATCACCAACATAGCTTAGGCTAGTATCTTGGAGTAGGGAGTAATTAACTCTCCAAGGTAGTTAAAACAAACAAGTAGATATATCTTGCGGTAGGAAGAATTCCAGTTGTTGCATGTATGCTCTGGGAAGCTCCTCTTAAAGGAGTTAAGCACGAGATCATATCTGAACCAGTGGGGTAATCAATCCTTCCTCATTGGGAACGATAGAAGATATACACGTATTAAAAACGATAAACCTCGGATAGACCATTGTCGAGGAGCCAGGGGTCACTTGTCGGTAAACCTTGGATTCTGTTCAAGGAGCCTTCAAGGGGATTGAGCTTTGTTACTCTACCCTTGCGTGTGTATCGGATCGTAGACTGTTCCCCCAGGTATATTTGTTTCAGTTGGTAACCTTAGAGGCCATAATCTTTAGGATTCTTTCCTAAGGTGACGGTGGAGGGAAGATCCCACTGTACCTAGAACAGACGTCGACTAGACTCACTTGGACTCTCTGGGGGTTCTCTTCACTCGAGATGGTTATGTGAAGAAACTTGTGCCAGTCTGTTTCATTAAGCAGGTTGTCGGGGTAACTGTTCCAACCGCCCTTTTCATGTTAAAACTCTACTAAGTTGGATTTCATCACCAACTAGTGATTTTAGTACGGAAAGTTACTTGTTTGTGTGTGGTTTGAACTCTTAGATTTTTTAAGCGTATGATTCAATTGTTTGTTTCTTAGAGACTTTAGGTGTTTTCATTGAAATTTTTCTTTGTTTTCGTGTGATTAGATAATTTTTCATCGTGGCGGAATTGCCGAGACAATCCCGGAGAATACAAGGGAAACCCCCTGAATTTACACCAGGTCATTTAGAAGGGCTTTGGGCTCTGGTACCACACAGTAGCCGTAGAATTAGATCAACAGAAGCTGAAAGCTCTGCTATTGTGATACATCCTGATCATCAAATTCCCACAACAGAATATATTCAAGAACCGATTTCAGTTTCTGAAGTCACTGAAAATAGTTCTCCTACAGGAGAATTATCTGACGAACCTGAAATCTCTGAGCCTGAAACTGAATCTTCTGTGTTAGAAACATCTTCAGGATTTATCTCACCAACTTCTAGCGATCTAGGTTCACCAAGGGTTAGAAATATCATTACTGAAAATCTTCCTTCTGTACTAATTTCTATAGAAGAACTTACTAATCCAGACGAAGACATATCTCTTCCCAACTCCCCTCAATCGTTAAATCTTAGGGAGCGTGAATCCATTTTCTACAGCCCTATTCGAACTAATCCCTGGTATCTTTCTTTAACTGATTTTTTAGAGAATCCGGGTCTTACTTTTTATCCACCTCGAGCTCCATTCCATCCTACACCCAGAGGTTACTATCCGTCATCTATTATGGCGGGAGAGTCGTCCATGTTTTCGCAAACGCCTGAATCTTTTTTACATGGTGGTCCTTCTGTTCCTGCGGGATATCAGTCTTTGTCTGGTACTTTCTCAGGAGCAACTCCTCAACCTGTCGAAAATGTGTTATCATCTGGTCTTGGTGGACTTAAAATTGAAACGTCGAACGCAGAGCAAGTTTTCATGATGTCTGGTAATATTCCTAATCCTCAAGCTCAAGGCAGTCAGTTTCCTTCTGGGGGTCAACCTCAGGGAATTCAGTTACCACTTGGGGGGCAACCTCAGGGTGGGCAATTACCGCCTAGGGGGCAACCCCAAGGTAGTCAGTTACCACCCGGGGCTCAACCTCAAGGTAGCTTTTTCTCAGGACAAACTGTGGATCAATATTATTTTGGGGGGCAGCCCCAAGGACAGTACATACCTCAAGGTTACCAACCCCAAGGACAGTACATTCCTCAAGGTCAACCCCAAACTCAACATGCTCCTCAGGGTCCTCAACAACCCCAGCTTCAGTACGTGCCTCAAGGTTATCAACCTCAAGGGCAGTACCCAATGCAAGGATACCAGCAGCCTTCTGGTCAGCCATCTATTCAAGTAACCGGAACTTTACCTTATTATCAACCCTACGTTCAACCAGGTTTTGGTCCTTACGTTCAACCTTCTACGGGACAGTACCCCGGAATGATGGTGTGGGATCCGTCCCAATATCAACAGCCTTTGCAGCCTAATGTGCAGTTACCTTATCAACCAGGTCAGCCAATGGTTTCTGGTTCAATTCAGCAGCCTGGTCAGCCAGCTATTCAAACTCCTGCACCTAGTTCAGTTCAGCAGGCTGGGCCTAGTACACCTCAGACTCCGCCCCAAACTGCTGTAACTGCTGCAACGTCTGTTCAACCTGTTACACCTATTTCTGGAGTGTATGTAGCCCCGAGTTCGGCTATCCCTGTATCCGGGCAAATCCCTCAAGTCTCTGTACCTCAGTCAGGGCCTACAACTCAGACTACAGTTCAGATGCCTGCAGGACAATCCGGTACAAGTACGGTTGTTACGAGTCAACCTCAGTTTACTTATCAACCATACCAAGGACAGCCGCAATACGATCCCTATGTTCAGAATCCGAGCTATCAGCCATACCCTGGTTATACTTATCAACAACCTCAGTATGGTCCGATTCATCCTGGTTATCCGGGAGGTTATACGATACCCAATGCTAATCCAATTCCTAGTTATCCTGGGTATCCGCCTCCTGGATCCGCTTTGGCTTCTCAAGGTTTTCGTGACCCTAACCGTCAGTTACCGTTCATCGCAACTTTGGATTTACCAGATTTGACGCGCCTTACTAATGATCCTATTTTCTATTATCAGAACTGGCCGTCAATGCCTCATAAGTTGCCCAGTGACATACCAAACTTTGAAGGTAAGTCAGGAGAGGATCCATCAAATCATGTGATGACTTATCACCTTTGGTGTGCATCTAATTCTATTGTTGATGATTCGATTCGCTTACGTCTTTTCCAAAGGACACTCATAGGTCTTGCAGCCAAATGGTACATTGAGTTGCCACGAGGCCCGTTTCATAATTTCAGTCAGTTAGCAACGTCTTTCTTAACTCATTTCCAGTTGCCTGTCAGATACGACAATGGCACAGAATTATTAACTTCACTAAAACAATCTACGTCCACGTATATTTCTAATCATATTCATGAGTGGCGACGTAGACGGCGATTGGTGAAGGTCTATATTCCGGATCAAATTTTGGCAGAGTGGTTTGTAAAATCATTACTGCCTAAGATCACTGAAGATGTAGCTAAGGCTGGTGTCGTTACTGAAGAGCAAGTAATTGCTCAGGCTCAATACCTAGACCTCGTTTATACGCAGTCAGGTACTTTACATGAAAAAATTCCGGATTTACCCAAACAAGGTCAAATTGCTGCTCCTCCTTCAGGGTCTCATGCCGCTGACGGTATGATTGGTACGGTTAGTTCCAAAAGTAAGAAGAAATCTTCAAAGAATTCTTCTCCAATCATAACTTTACCTGATTCCCCGAAGGGAGAATCCTTTCAAGAAGTTTCTGCCGATATTCATGTCGTTGAAACATCTACGGCAAAATCAAAAACCGGTGGTAAAAAGAAAGGGAGGAATAAAAACAAGAAAAATTCGAAAGAGAAAACAGATAGAGAAGAATCCAATGATGAGAAACGTAAACCTCATTATCCTTGCTTCATTTGTGAACAAGATCACTTCACGAAAGAATGCCCATATCGAGAAGAGGTTACGAAACTCATTAAAGGATCGCAACAACCTGCTGTCTTGAAGGATCCTTTTCCAGTTCAAGATAGTAAGATGATTGGTTCTTCCTCGACCACTTTAGAAGAGCCTATTATAATGATGTCTCATATAAGGGTTGCGACGCGATCGCAAGATTACGGTTCTAAGAATCCCGTTGATGGCAAAGAAGGAGAGTCTTCCAATGCCAACGCATCAAATACAACTCCTCCTGTTTCCGGTCCGCTACAGATCGAGAAACAAAATCCAGACTTGATAATCAAACCGCCTGCTAAAGGTGTTCTTCGTAAATCAGCTTTCAATCCACATGCGAGAGCTGCTTAGAATTACAACATTGTTGAAGATTTAGCTATTTCTCCTTCAGCAATGTCGGCTTTGGAAGTGCTGCAGTCGTGTCCAGCACAGCGTAAATTGTTATTGTCTACCATAGGAGCTGTTGATGTTAATGATTCTAACCTTATAATCTTCGATTTAGAAACTAGTACACCACGTCTTCCTCATCAAATGGCTTTCCAGATTCCAGTATTAGTCAAAAACAGCCCTATTTTTCGGACTGTGATTGATGAGGGAGCTTCAACGTGTATTATGTCGCTTCAGTGTTGGAAATCTCTTGGTTCTCCTACACTTAACCAATCTCAGACGATTCTAAAAGCTTTTGATGGTCGAGGTTTTCAACCTTATGGTATTTTGCAGGATTTACCCATAGGGGTTGAAGGGAAAATTGTTAATCTAGATGTGGAGGTGGTTGATGCCCCTCTAGATTACAACCTTCTACTGAGTCGTAGTTGGTCTTATGCTATGACTGCTGTTGTCTCTTCGGTCTTTCGACTTATAAAATTTCCATATCAAGGAAGGATCGTGACAATAGATCAGTTAACTTATTTTTCGTCAGACCCAGCCTCTACAGAAACAATCCAACATGTTGGTAAAACGACTATCTCTTATAAGGATGTTGGAGTAGGTTTGATTAAAGATTCTGGTTTACTAGGAACTTTTTCCTTTCCTCCTCCTAACGTATCGTCTTCTACAGCAACTATTCATATGATTTCATCAGACACAGTTTTGACTGATGATCCTTGGATACTACCTTCGGAATCCGAGATTGACTCATTTGATGGCGTGATGCCTTTGAGTCCATTTGAAATTGCGTACCAGACTGTACAGTCTTTTTCCAACACCTTTTCAACCAAAATTGATCCAATGAATGGGATCCAAGAGGAATCACTTTCTATTTCTAGTTCAGACGCAACGACATTTCCTGAAATTGTTCATACAGATGAGCAACTTCGTGAGTTTTTGTCTGTTGATGATTTACCATGGGAAGATCTCCATCATAGGTCTTCGTTCTTACCTGAATTAGATCATTTTGAAAATGATTTCGCTTCAATCTTTACTGCTGAATATGCCAAGGAACCTCAGAATCCATTGAAAAATCCTGATTCTGAGTTAAATTTAGAAAATATATCTAGAGCGGTTCCAATTGACATTTCAGTAAAACCTGGAATAATTGAAAACATTCATATAGGTGCTTGTTGTTCAGACGAAGAAATTCAGACTTATAAAGCCCTATTTCAAGAATTCCGTGACGTGTTTGCCTGGTCTTACGAAGAAATGCCAGGAATTGATCCATCGATCGTAGTACATGAAATTAAGACTTACCCGGATGCTAAACCTATTCGTCAACGATTACGTCAAATACATCCTAGAAAAGCTGCTGCTATAAAATCTGAAGTTGAAAAATTACTTCGAGCAGGATTCATTTATCCAATTCCTTTAACGGATTGGGTATCGAATATTGTTCCTGTGACTAAAAAACAAGGAACAATACGAGTATGTATCGATTATAGGGATATTAATCGAGCGTGTCCAAAGGACAATTATCCAACTCCCTATATCGATCAGATAATCGACGATTGTGCTGGAAGTGAACTATTTTCCTTTATGGATGGTTTTTCCGGCTACAATCAAATAAACATACTCCCTGCAGATCAACCTAAAACAGCTTTCATTTGTCCATGGGGAACATTTTCCTATTGTAAACTACCTTTTGGACTTAAGAACGCTGGAGCAACTTTTCAACGGGCCATGTCTTATGCGTTTCATGACATTAAGCACATTGTTCAACCATATCTTGATGATTTACCTACTCATTCATCACGTAGGGCCGATCATCCCACTCATTTAAGAGCAATTTTTATGAGATGTCGGCATTATCGGATAAGGTTGAATCCGCATAAATGTGTTTTCTGCGTAGAATCGGGTCGTTTACTGGGATTTGTTGTCTCAAAATCAGGCATTCGTGTTGATCCTTCGAAGGTCGAAGCTATTGTTAAATTGCCTCCTCCTTCGACATTGCGCCAACTCCAGAGTTTGCAGGGGAAAGCAAACTTTTTACGTAGATTTATTCAGAACTATGCCGAGCTTGCAAAGGGTTTTACTCGGTTGTTGAAACAAGACATTCCGTTCTTTTGGGACGAGGTCGCTGATCGATCTTTTGATGCACTTAAACACGCGTTGACCCATGCACCGTTATTGCATCCTCCCAACTACAACCAGGATTACTTTCTATATCTCGCTGCTTCTCATTCCACTATTGGGATGGTGCTAGTTCAGGAGGATGAATCTCACAACGAACATGTGATTTATTATCTTAGTCGAAATTTGAATCCGACTGAAATCAAATATACACATGTGGAGAAGTTGGCCTTGGCAGCTGTTCAAGCTGTTCAACGTTTTCGACATTACATATTGTTACGTAAAACCACAGTAATTTCTGATTGCAACCCTATGATGTATATTTTGACCAGGCAATTACTAGGGGGCAAATATTCTAAATGGATAGTTATCCTACAAGAATTTGACTTGGAGTTTGAAAAATCCAAGGCAAAGAAATCTTTGGTTTTTGCGGAACTAATGTGTGATTTTCCCTCTACTGATATTGAAACAGTGGCAGAAGAGTCCATTGTGGACGAATCTTTGTTTCTTATCAGTACGCTTGATCCATGGTATGGGGATATTATTGTATATCTCCAAACCCAATCTTTTCGGCCTGAAATTTCACGAACTCAACGACGGAAAATACGTTTCCAATCCCAACAATATAACATCATTGGTGATACTCTTTATCGACGAGGAGCGGATTCTGTTTTCCGGCGTTGTTTAACTCATGAAGAAGCTGAAAAGGTACTCAATGACTGTCATTCTGGAGCATGTGGCGGTCATATGTCTGGGTATGCCACTGCCCAAAAGATATTGCGTGCAGGTTATTTCTGGCCAACATTATTTAAAGATTGCATTTATGCGGTTCGGAAATGCCACAACTGTCAAATTTTTGATAGAAAAATGCGCGCGCCACCCGCTCCTCTTCACCCTATAATTGCTGTTGGTCCATTGGCAAAATGGGGTATGGGGGCGTGACAGATGGTATCACATGTAACCCTCACTCGGCCGGGGGGCATGCCTATATTATTCTCGCTGTAGATTATTTTACGAAATGGGCCGAGGCGATGCCTACATATTCAGCTGACGGCAAGACTGCTGCAACATTCGTGTTCAATCACATAATTGCTAGGTTTGGTGTTCCTCAAGCTATTATTACAGATCATGGAAGTCATTTTCGGAACATCATGATGACTGAACTAACAGAACAACTTGGCCTACGCCACGATAATTCCACTCCGTACTATCCACAAGAAAATGGCCTGGTTGAAGCTATTAATAAAGTTTTAGTCACCATGATTAAACGAATCATTGGTATTCACAAGACGAATTAGCATTCCATGTTATTTTCAGCGCTTTGGGCATATCGAACCTCAGTCAAAACATCAACGGGTTTCACTCCTTTTCAACTAGTTTACGGTTTAGAAGCTGTGCTACCAATTGAATGCGAAATACCGTCATTAAAATTAGCCATAGAATTACTTGCAGCTACGTCTGAAGAGGAAAAACGTTTCTTGTACTTGGCCCAATTAGATGAGAATCGGCGAAGTGCTGCAATAGCAAACGAGGCTCATGTTAAAAGGATAAAAGCTCGGTATGATAGAAATGTGACCCCTCGAAATTTTTCAGAAGGAGACCTAGTTTTACTTTATGATCAAGCTAACGACAAGCTAGGAGCTGGAAAATTCGTGCCTATGTGGCATGGTCCTTACATTGTGAAACGAAAGTTAGCAAAAGGGGCCTATGAGTTAGTGGATTTTGATGGTGTCCCTTTAGATAAACCCAGAAATGGGCTTTATCTAAAGAGATATTACGCTTAAACAAGGTGTGGAGATTTTTTGTTAGCTTTAGATTTCTTTACTGTTGGTGTGTTTTAGATTAAAAAAGTGTGCCTAGTTTAGAAGTGTGTTTTTCACTATGACTGCTTATCTGAGTTTTACTCTTGATATTGCAGATGTCGACGTCTCTTCAAACCTACATTGGTTTTGCTGATGGTGCTTGTCGTAGTACACGGAACATTTCTTCCGCGGCTTGGGTTATCTATTCACCCTCTGACGAGTTAGTATCCATGCATGGGGTAAGCCTTGGTCAAACAACAAATAACATTGCCGAGTATAGTGCAGTGATTGAGTTATTATCTGAGTCCATATCATTTGGAATTCGGAGTTTGATTGTAAGGTTGGATTCTGAACTTGTTGTATTACATCTTAACAGGGTCTATACCATTAGAAATCCGGTGTTATTACGGTTATTTTTGAGAGTTCGTCTCTTGGAACGTGAGTTTGATTACATTGAATATCAGCATATTCCAAGACGTTTAAATACATTAGCAGATTCAATTGCTTCTAGTATGATAAATAGACATTTGCAATAATTAAAAGCAGTAAAACAAAAAACATTCATTTATGTACGCAGATAGCCGTCGGAAATAGTGATATATATCATAGGAGTGTGTTCAAAAAATATACATCGTCTTCGATCATAGGTTGGAAACACCTTATGATCGGCAAAAATGGTAACACAAAAGTACAAAAATGAGTCTACATGATCATCTCATCACTGATGATGATCTCGATAGGAAACAACTGCTCGAGCTACCCTGCATAGGAACCTCCTGAAAGGTCCTGGGACTCCAATCACATATCTTTGAAGCCTGAGGGGAATATCATCTATACTCGTCTCTGGTATGTCTAGAGTCAAGTGCTCTAGATGATGTTCCAAATCAGTCAAAATTTCTACTGATTGGCCTGCTGGGGCTGGTGCGGGCGCAATTGGTTGCCTCCTCTCGAAAGGTTGGAGATGAGCTGGACGTTGTGGACCCACATCTGTATTTAAAAAAACTTTTGGTTATTAATTTTCTAAGACGATAAAAAATTAAAAAATTTAGAACTTAGCAAACGTTGAAAAATGTTTTACCTGAATCATCCCACTGGTCCCCTGCAGGGAGAGACATCTCTCTATCTCCGCGGAAATCTATCCCTGCATATGGAAAATCCTCTATCGTAAAAAGTTGGCGATCCAGCCAATGAAAATATGAAGCAGGGAATCGTACAATCTCAGCGCCCTCGATAGCATGACGAGCCATCAGCGCAGACCAGCGAACCATTCTTGGTTCTCGAAGTCGACCGGCATCAACTGAAATACTCTGTGGAGCTAACTGAGGGACCCTCTCCAAAGCAAAAGAAACGACAATGGAACCATATCCAAAGTTTTTTAGTTTCCCGGTTTTTGCTCTGGTAAGTTGGCCTTTTATATTTGCCAACACGGCTTCGCACCAGTTGAAGATGGTGCCACGAAAACAGTCCACAGCAATGCGCATTTGGGAACCAGTAGCTACATGAAGCGCGGCGCTCCCACATAGTTTGGTAACAGTGAATGCTATAACTTTCAGTTCAGGACGGATGATATGTTTTATGTCAATCCGTTTGTCCCGAGGATCTGCCTGATCATTGCAAAATTCGAGTTGAAGACTAGCGACAGTCTGGCCACCTGGCCTAGTCCCAAACAAAGATACATGTTGGCCCCTCTTGGACAAACCAGTCAAAAAGTATATATCCTCCAGCTCAATTTCGAGCCGGTGGCCACCAATGAAGAAACACTGGTCCTCCACATGCCATCTGTCTACCAACCATGTTAAGAGTTCCACTTGTGCCCTCATGCCAGAGATGGCCCAAAATTTGTATAAGCAGCACGCTCTTAATGCCCTTTGTGTGGGCAAATGGAGTATTGCAGCTTCATCCACATCCTCATGTTCCCTTTCTCGCCAAATAAGCATCTTGTTAATCCTGCAACATAAAATAAGGCATATTAGCATGATTTCATTTGAAAACTTTTGGCAGAAATTTGAGAAAACTATGCTTGAATTTTAACCGCGCGGGTACCGCACCCGCCCTTTGTAAACAGAGCGTAGCTCCGCACGCAAGGTGTGTGTCGGGTGCGACACCCCCGATTTTTTCCAGTTCAGAAAAAATCGGGGTCCGCAGGCAACCTGTGTCCCGCCTGCGGACCCCGCGGGCGCATTTTTTGACCTATTTTTGCCCTAAAAAATCAAACTAAAGCCTAAAAAAGAATTTTAAACGGATGAAAAACAAGATAAGGAGGTTGTGGATTACCTGGGGCTGACGATTTTCGATTCCAACGGTTGAATTTTCCAGAATCTTCACGGGAACTTTTTATCCAAAAGCTTTTTACTTTTCACACTGCAACTGAACGGTAAAAATGAAATAGAAAAAGTCCTTTTTATAAGTTTTTTCGAATGAATGAATTGTAAATTTATTTATTTTTCACTTTAAAAGGGATATTTTGAAAGCATTTTTATTTATCTTAAACAGGTATGTGTAATGTTTTGAGTTTTTGTGCAGAAACAGGATTTTTCAGGTGAAATAATCATTTTTCAACAAAGAGCATACTTTTATCACTTTTTCGGACTCTTTCAAAAATTTTACGAAATAGCGAAACCTTGGAGTCCTCTTTAAGCTCTTTTCAGACTCTCTAAATATGAAAAGATTGCCGAGTACTTGACTATTCAAACTCGTTAAAGTAAATGAACAGTCGTCCCTTCAGTATAAGTTTACCCCTTTTATGGACTGAAATGGACTATTTACGAAAAAGGTATACGTTGACTAAATACGGTCGATAGAGTTCTCTCCCGCATTATTTTATCCTTTTTCGGGCTCGAGAGACTAAATTTACGAAAAAGAACACCCATGGAGTTTTCTTAAGTTTTTCTTCTGACTCCCTAAAACTGAAAAACACCGAGTTTCTCCTATATTGGACTCGTTAAAACTTAACAGTAAAGGACCTGTTTAATTTTCAACAGGAACGAACCACTCCTTCTTAGGGTTTGAATTTTAAACTAAGTTGGACTCACCCGAAGGGTGAGCTTATAACCAAGCAAATGTTATCCTCCTCAAGCTTGTCAAAAATAAAGAGGTACTTGCCAGAAATGGTGGGGGAAAAGAAAGAAAAATGAGCATGTTTGTTGTATTTTAAAATTGTCCGAAAACTCAGTCGACCACTCTTGGACACGACACTTATATTCACCTGGGTTGGGAAATCCTTTGCTTAACAGTTAATCAAACCACATTGAAAATTTTCAGCCGGTTTCTAGGTATTAGCTTTGAGTCAATTGTCACCAAGCCATCTGCAGTGTCATTATGTGTCCAAGAGAACAGTTCAAACAAAACCATTCATCTGCAAAATATCTGTCATCCATCATTGACCATCCCTGAGTCAGTCCTTGCCAACATATTTTCAAAACTTGATCTATGATTTCGTGTTGTGGGCTTGCCTACGACAGATCGCTTTCTATCGACATCAGCACATTATCTAGGAAGTTGATCCAGAAATCGTCAGTACCTTGAAATCTGCATGCCTCAATGGCAGGTTTCTCGCTTTCGACGACAGGTTACATTAATGACCTTCGATCGAATGACTGCGTGACATGTTCGACTTCAGCTCATTCATTCACATTTCATGGACTGTACTGAGTACTTTGAGAGCCATTGACATTACTGGTGGTTTCTCTCACACTTGTTAACAGTTCACATCATTGACTGATAATCAAGTGGTTTCTACCATGTTCGACTTCAATACATTCATTCACATGGATAGAATCGTACTGGTTCGAGATACGGAAATCAAGACCCTGGATCTAGTTTCCACCATCCAGGCTGCGAGGAATTTTGTTGTCATCTATACAGTAGACTTTTGATAAACAGATGGCTGCGTCCATACTGTGTCTACACATATTTGTACTATGATGTATTCAAAATCATTCCTGTATCAGAACGATTTCAGTTAGTTTATAGTTAGTTTTTTATCTGAGTATGGGAATGCCTACCTCAGTGATGACATATACATGTATATATTTTGCATTGAATGTTTTTACAGGTACCGACTGGGGTGTCCACGGGATGATCTTTGAAATGATAAAGTACTGCACTCTTCATATATGACAGACTATAGCTTCATCTATTACAGACTTTGCACTTTAGGGGGCAATTTGTTACCCTGAAAACTGTCACCTTGACATTCTGCTGACCGTATGAGCTCATTATTACTCATACTTCCTCCTTTTGCAAGTCTAATATACCAGCTCCTCATATCAAGCTTCAAAATCAGAAGAAAATCCTTAAAATCCCCTAAAGAATTGGTATCGCACTTTCTATATGCATTCCCTGCGGTCCCGCACCTAAAGCTCAGCCTGCATGCGGAACCATACCGCACGTTCTTTGTGTAATGGGTGCGGACCTCTGTAAAACATAAAAAGGCGAGAAAATGAAGATTAAAAAGTGAATTCCAGGTGAATTCTAGAAGATTCTAGACGGGAATTCTCGGAATGGATACGCTTTGAAGCTGGTTCATGCATCCCTTTCTTAATGGAGCTAACCCCTTGATGTAAGGAGCTTATCCCTTTGAAGGAGGATTCTATCCCTTCATATTTGGAACTAGAAACCTCCTCTCTTTCACTATAAAAAGAGGCCTTGGGTAGCCTCAAAGGGAGTTCAAGCTTATGAGATTTGAAGTGAAATGTTGTTGAGTTTTAGACTTGAGTAACTTAAGACTTTCTGTGAGGTTAAATCACTTATCCTCATTTGTCTTAGTTCAAAGAGTGCAATGCTTGTCAGAGTAAAGGAGATTCCTGCTTTGGACCCCGGGAGGACCTGCACAACATCAAGGCATAGGTTGTAAAGGTTTTCTATCTTTAAAGTTAATACAAATATACTCATTTCTCTCATTAAACTGTCAATTTGTGGTTTATTTCATAAATTCCTTGATCATTATGATAAGCATGATTTATGATAATGTCTATACAGGTGCTGCTTAATCTTTTTCCTTGTTTGTGATTGCAGATATACGAAGGACGTTCTTTCAGTGCACGGGAAGGACTTCAACAAAATCAAGTAAGCAAGCAAAGCGTTGGATATAAGGTAGGCCTTGCACCCGTAAAGTGTTTTTATAAATTGCATATGCTTAGAGAGAGATTAGTATAATTGGCTGTTTGTTGCTAGTTACCTTTGGTACTAGAGAGATCGGTCTTGTCCGCAAGACGGATTAATCTACACAACATGCATTAAATGCACCACTTCCTCCACTATCTTATCATGGATGTTTAATGATATCCTTTGAATGTATCATGATCTCAGTTGACCTTATCAAAGATCCATATTCTTTAATATTTAATATTCATGATCTTCTTTGACTGTTTCATCCTCCATACTCTATCTCACAAATGAGACATGATCTCCATTAATGGAGTTGCTCCAATACTCCATAATTCTAGATCTAGATCAAAAATGTCCACATACACACATAAAAGTGGATCTTATTCATCTCTGGGGTTTGTGGGTCCCTCCACCCTTTTATTTACTTAATCTATTAAGAAAATAAAGGACTCTAATATTCCAAATTTGATCTTCAAATTTGGGAATATTATACACTTCTTATAGAACTCTTCAAATTCCTTCTTGCAGAATTCTACACCATTATTTCTCCTCAACACCTTTATCTTCTTCTCTGTTTGGTTTTCCATGAGAGCCCTAAATTCTTTAAATCTATCAAAGACTTCAAATTTCTTCCTCAAGAAATATATCCATGTATTCCTTGAGAATTTATCTATGAATGAAACATAGTACACATACTTTCCTAGTGATGGAACTGACACAGGTCCAAACACATCACTGTGCACAAGCTCTAATATCTTGTTCACCCTCTTAGCACCAGAAGGAAAACTCACCTGATTCTACTTCCCATATACATAATGTTTATAGAAATCGAAATCCAGAGAGAAATTAGACATACCTTATACCATACAATTTCCATGCAGTATCCAAAGGCCCTTTTCTCCAATATTCCCAAGCCTTTGATGCCATAGCATGGTATTTTCTCCAGAGACTGCTAGGCTTTCCGCTCTACTTTCAGGAACCACAGAAATTTTGCATCCATTAATAATAGTGATACCCTAAAGCTTTTACATAGTTCCAATCCGAACTTCCTACATTAATACCAGTGCTCCCTAAACCATATTGTAGGTATCTTTCTCAAACACCGTTTTTACGACTACATCATCCATCTTGCTTACAGAGATCAAATTTCTGGCCAATGCAGGAATATGAAAAACACCAAGAAGTGTTCTAATCCTTCCACCTTACAGCTTCAACTTGAATTTTCCACGTCCGATGATTCTGGCCTTCATATCATCCCCTAAGAAGACATCACCACCATCATACTTCTCATACTCGCAGAACCACTCCCTATGGGGAGTGAAGTGAAAGGATGCACCTGAGTCAATCAACCATGCCTCATGATCTACATGCATATTTGAATAAGAAGCCAGATACACATCCCCACCTTTATCTGAGGTGGTTTTTACTTCTGCAGAAGGAGCATCATTATATCACTTTCATTTTTCTGGAGCTTTAGATCTGCGATATTTTTTGTAGTGCCCTTTCTTTCCAGATTTCCAACACACATTTACAAACTTTCCTGGAGATTTAGATGTCCCTCTAGATTTAGATCTTGCACTCGAAACCTTATTCTTGTTTCTATTCTGAGACCTTCCTTGTACAGATAAGGCATCTCCATTCTGGCCCTCCATATTTCTCTGTCTCATTTCCTCCAACAGCAAGGCTGAGACAGTGTCATCAAAATTCAAGGTAGTTTTATTTCTACCTATTGCAATAACCAGACTGTCCCACGAATCTGGTAGAGAACACAACAAACTAATGCACTTATCTTCATCTAAGATTTTAATATCAACATATGACCACTGGCTTGCCACAATATTGAAGGCGTTCAAATGCTCTGTCACTGAGTCTCCATCCTTCATCCTCAAGTTATACAAATTTTTCCACAGGAACAATTTATTCACCAGAGACTTAGATTGGTTCAAAGTCACAAGTTTGTCCCACAAATTCTTTGCCATAGCTTCCCCAGATACATTTAACAATACCGAATTTGAGACACACAACTGTATTGTGCTCTTTGTCTTCTGATCCAAATTCTTCCAGTCTTCATCTGACATTGTCATTGGTTTAATATCAGGATCTATCACAATCCACCAATCTTTATCCACTAGCATATCCTCCATCTTGAGCTTCCACAACTCAAAAATCTGACCATTAAATTTCTCAATCTTTATCTTTCCAATGCTTGCCATCTTCTTTCACTGCAAGAATCGATCCCATAGATCTCCCACTGAACAGCTTCTACCATAATCCCGAGCAAAAAACCCCTCAGTAGCAAAGGCATCCCCTTGAAGCTGAAACAACTCTGATACTGAATGTAGGTTTTAACCCTGTACAAAAATTATCTACAAGCGAATCTTAAAACCAAAAAATAAAAAATAGCAAGAGCATAAAACATAAAACAAATTTACACAGATATTTTCCCCTGGATCCCAAATCGGGATTACCAACTTGATTTTTCATTATATTCCTTTTAGTGTTACAACACATATATATACATGTCGAAGCATACATAAACCCCAATCCATTAACCCTGGATTAGAAGTGTTAGGTCCCTATATTACTAGTATAGTCCCTTATTGTTATTAGTGTAACCCCCTTATTTTTATTATTGTACCCTTGTAACCCCCATTTTGTTATTATTGTGCCCCTAAATTATTATTTTTAGGTCGGCTAGGATTACATTGTGGCCCACTAGGATTACATTATGGCCACATGGACTCCTATATATAGAAAGGAGGTTTTGTAAATTGTATCATCCAAGAATTGTTCATTTATGTAATGTATTGGAGGTTTCCCCCTCGAATTGGCTTATTTATAAGGCGTTGATATCTCTTTTCTTCTATTTTTGGAGCTGGTTACTCAACATTTGGTATCAGAGCTTTGGATTCTAGGGTTTCGCTGCTCCAAACAGGTCATCGTGGAATTTTCGCTATAACTTTTTTTCTACGAAGTTTCAGAAGCTGAAATTTTTAGGGGTGCGAAGAAAAACTCCTGAGGAAGCTTGTATAAAAATTTCAGATCTTGGTTCGCAATATTTGAGGAGATATCATCTGTGGAAGTTAGGTATTTTTTCAGGCTCATAAACAGGTCATCGTGGCATTTGCGCTATAAATTTTTTTGTACGAAGGTTCAGAGTCTGAAATTCATATGGTGCAAAGCTGAAATCCTGAGGAAATTCTTCAAAAAATTTCAGAACTTGGTTCGCAATATTTTTGGAGATATGATCTGTGGAAGGTAGTGCTTTTTCAGGCTCCTGAATTGCATCTCAAAGAGGTGATCGTGGGAAAACTTCAATAACTCTTTCTCTGGGCATTGGATTGAAGTGCCGTAAAAAGTGGTCGCAAGTACACAGACTGAAGTTTCTTCGCTATCAATTTCAGAGACAAAGGACAAAACAGTGACACGTGGCAATTCGTACAAGTTCGCTCTACTGAACCAGTCCAGAATTAGGTCATTGTGGGAGATTGGACACAACTTTGTCTTGGAGAATCCAAATCAGGTCAGACCTGTGGCATTTGAAAGAAGCTTCAGAGGGCTACTACAGGGCTGAATTTCAGATATCGAAGATTTTCAATTACAGAGATAATTCAATTTCAATATCGAGCTCCTTAAAGCAAGTAAAAGGTGTGTATTTTTTTTTTCCGAATTGCATAAGTCTTGTTTGAAGAATCAAGTTGAATTGATTCCAAGGGCATATTGTAGAATAGGTATCAATATTGGATTCTAAAATGGCCCCTAAAAAGAATTCAACACCCATTAAGCCTTCAGAAGGCTTTACCATGACTCATGAAGATGAAGAATTGCAACATGATCTATCAAAATTACAAGAGCAAGTGCAACAAATTTCACTCTCGCAAAGAGCAACAAAAAATGAAATGGAAGTTTTGAAGAAAGGCGTGGAAGTGAAGATGGACGGTTTGAAGAATGGCATGGAAGCTAAGATGGATGGCATGGAAGCTGGCATGGAAGCTAAGATGGATGACATGAAAGACAACATGGAAAACATGAAGAATGATCTCAAAGCAGACATCGAAGGTTTGACAAAGTTGATACAAGAAATGTTTCCTAATGGTGAAAAGATAGTAGAAGAACCTCATGATGAGAACAAAATAAATGTTAATCGTGATTTCATAAACTCTAATGTTGGCGTGAAGAACCACCATATTCCAAAAATGGATATGAGGAAGTTTGATGGAAAGGATCCTGTAACATGGATACTACAGATGGAGCAATATTTGATCTCCATAACGTGCAAAACACACAAAAGGTACGCATTGCAACTTTACATTTAGAACAAAATACATTTGTATGGTATCAATGGCTTTGCTCCCGTAAAAAATTGTCACTTGGTCAATTTTTACGGAGGAAATGATAGCACATTATGAGGATACAAAGAGCAACACCTTCTTTAGCCAATTGATAAATCTCAACAAAAGGGTTTAGTGGGGCAGCACATTGAGGACTTCCAAAAATTGAATATAAGGGTAACTGATATTCTAGAGGAACACAGGATCGATCTCTTCATAGGCACTTTAAAGGATAACATCCAACATGAAGTTCGTGTTTTGGAATCGGATTCATTGGAGAAGGCATTCAGGTTGGCAAGAAAATTTGAATGTAAAATAATGGCGACAAGGAAGCCTACCACTCAATTCTATAAAGAAGGAAGTGTTGCTACGCCTAGATTTCCACAACCTACAAGGTTGACACCACAACAATTGGAAGAAAAAAAGAGCAAAAGGGCTTTGCTATAGTTGTGATAGCAAATACACTAAAGGTCATAAGTGTGCTGAGAAGAAATTATTTTACATAGATTGTGAAGAAGAAGAAGAAAATGAACAAGAAGAGGATATACACCAAGAACCAGCCCTAGAAGAGGAAGAAATGAATCTGACCATATCGTGTAATGCACTGGCAAGAATTACCACTCCTAAAACTCTCAAGATAGAAGGACATATCAAGAAGAAAAAGGTAATAGTGTTGATTGATTCAGGTAGCACCCATAATTTTATTCATTGTAAGGTAGCCAAGGAATTAAATTGTTTCCTATACCCAACACAAGAATGTCAAGTGATGGTTGCAAATGGAGGAACTATAAATTTCTCTGGAAAATGCCATAATATCAAGCTAACCATGGGGGAATATGTATTGACTAGTCCAATGCTTTCCATTCCTATGGGAGGTGTTGATGTTGTACTAGGAGTACAATGGTTACAATCTTTGGGGACGGTAGCTTTTAATTTTCAAGAACTTTTCTTGAAATTTTTTTCAGAAGGAAAGGAAGTCGAATTACGGGGTATTGCAAGGAAGCTGGGAAAGATAATAAGCTCTAATGTCATGAAAAAGCTTCTAAAGAAAGAACAACGAGGTGTAATTGCACAATTATGCTCACTAGAAGTTCCAACATCAAAATCATCTATTTCTGCAGATCTCCAACAAGTCTTGGACAATCATTCCAAGGTGTTTGAAACTCCCAAAGGACTCCCACCTATTCGCGATCATGATCATGCTATTCATCTGATTCCATGAAGTGTTCCTCCAAACATTAGGCCTTATATATATCCTTACGTCCAAAAGAGCGAAATTGAACGTATGATTGCAGAAATGTTAGAGGCGAGTATAATTCAACCTAGTCAAAGTTCTTTCTCTGCTCCTGTAGTATTGGTACACAAGAAGGATGGATCATGGCAAATGTGTCCGGATTATAGGGAGCTCAGTAAGCTCACCATTAAAGATAAATTTCCCATTCCTGTGATTGATGAATTATTGGATGAATTACATGGAGCAATTTATTTTACCAAGTTGGATCTTCGTTCAGGATATCATTAAATTAGAATGAAGACTGAAGATATTCCAAAAACAACATTTCGAACTCATGAGGGTCATTATGAATTTTTGTTCATGCCTTTTGGCCTTACCAATGCACCTTCTACATTTCAAGGGTTGATGAATTCCATTTTCAAACCCTTCCTTAGAAAATTTGTGCTCGTATTTTTGATGATATACTAATCTATAGCAGGTCTTGGAAGGATCATGTTGAACATGTTGACAAGGTGCTCAAACTATTGAAGGAGAAACAACTATATGCAAAAACATCCAAATGTTTCTTTGGAGTACAAGAGGTGGAATATCTAGGTCATATTGTATCTCACAAGGGTGTTAAAGTAGACCCTAACAAAATTAAAGCCATTAAGGAATGGAAAGTCCCGACAACCATAAAGCAGTTGCAAGGATTTCTCGGGTTAATAGGGTATTATCGCAAGTTTGTTAAGCATTATGGGAGAATAGAATCACCTCTAACAACATTATTGAAGAAAGATGCATTTTCATGGACTCCTGAAGCAACTAAGGCCTTTGAACATCTTAAAGAGGCAATGTTCCTAGCACTGGTCTTAGCTACGCCAGACTTCAAAAAAACCTTTATTGTGGAATGTGATGCCTCAGGAAATGGAATTGGTTATGTTTTAATGCAGGAAGGAAGACCCATTGCTTTTGAAAGTCATCCAATCAAAGGAAAGTATTTATAGAAACCTATTTATGAGAAGGAAATGTTAGCAATATTGCATGCACTAAAGAAATGGAGAACTTACCTAATGGGAAGACACTTCAAGGTAAAAGCTGATCATGATAGTCTTAAACACTTTTTGGAACAAAGACTATCTTCAGAAGAGCAGCAAAAAAGGGTCACAAAGATGTTGGGTTATGACTTTGAAATAATCTACAAAAAAGGAAAGCTTAATGTTGTTGCATATGCACTCTCAAGAAAGAATGAAGAGGTGGAAGCATTGCTTTGTGCCATTTCTATTGTCCAACCAGATTGGATAACTGAAGCAAGAGATGAATGGAAGAAGGACAAAGATGTATGGACACTCATTCAAAAGTTGCAGCAAGATCCTAGTACATCCGATACATTTAGTTGGAAAAATGATTCCTTATGGTACAAAGATCGCTTATATCTTTGTAAGAATTCCCAACTAAAACAAAATATTCTTCCGGAATTGCACACTTCTCCTTTAGGAGGACACTCAGGATTTTTAAAAACTTACCACAGGGTGAAGAAAGAATTTTTTTGGGATGGCCTTAAATCCGATATTCAAAAGTTTGTGGCGGAATGTTTGGTTTGCCAGCAGAATAAAGTGGAAACAATTAAGACCCCAGGACTTCTACAACCTTTATCCATTCCAAGTCAACGTTGGGAGGAGATTTCAATGAATTTTATCACAGGTTTACCTAAGTCCGAAGGAAAGAGTGTCATCATGGTGGTAGTTGATAGACTTACCAAGTATGCACACTTTTGTGCATTATCTCATCCATTTAAAGCAAGTACAGTTGCTACTACATTTATGGACACAATTCAAAAGCTACATGGAAACCCAAGGGTTATTGTGAGCGACAGATCCCATTTTTACTGGAAATTTTTAGACGGAGTTATTTTCTTGTTTGGGTATTCAATTAGCTCATAGCTCATCTTATCATCCTCAATCTAATGGTCAAACTGAGATAGTAAATAAATGTTTGGAAGGATATCTTCGTTGTTTTGTATCTGATAAACAAACACAATGGGTCAAGTGGTTACCTCTCGCCGAATGGTGGTATAACACTTCCTTCCATACTGTAGCAAAAATGACCCCATTTATGGCACTTTATGGATATCATCCACCATCAATCACATCATCTTTAAGGGAAAATTCGAAGGTTCAAGCAGTGGAAGATCACATCGAGCATCAACAAGAAGTTATCCAACTCTTAAAGGATAACCTGAATTTGGCACAAAATCGAATGAAACAACAGGCAGATCAACATCGCAGCGAGAGAAGTTTTGTTGTAGGAGATTGGGTATTTTTACGGCTACAACCATACAAACAAATGTCCCTCAAGCAAGCTAAGAAGGATAATAAATTATCGCCAAATTATTATGGTCCTTACAAGGTGTTGCAAAAGATTGGTACTATGGCATACAAATTGGAGCTTCCTGCTTCTTCACGAGTGCATCCAGTTTTCCATGTTTCATGCTTAAAGAAGGTTATAGGTGAAAATATTCCAGTTCAAACAATATTCCCAGAACTTGATGGGGAAGGAAAAATCATATTGGAACCTCAAGCGGTCATGGAAACAAGAACTCGACAGCTACGGAATCGATCAATTTCAGAGTATCTCATCAAGTGGAAGAACTTACCCACTGAAGATTCTACATGGGAGGATGAGAATTTTATACAGAAGCACCCAGAGCTACTCAAGCGTTGAGGACAACACTTTTTTTAAGGAGAGGGGCATGTTAGGTCCCTATTTTACTAGTATAGTCCCTTATTGTTGTTAGTGTAACCGCCTTATTGTTATTATTGTACCCCTGTAACCCCCATATTGTTATTATTGTGCCCTTAAATTATTATTGTTAGGTCAGATAGGATTACATTGTGGCCCCATGGACTCCTATATATAGAAAGGAGGTTTTGTAAATTGTATCATCCAATAATTGTTCATTTATGTAATGTATTGGAGGTTTCCCCCTCGAAGTGGCTTATTTCTAAGGCGTTGATATCTCTTTTCTTCTATTTTTGGAGCTGGTTACTCAACAAGAAGATAATCGTAGTTCCCTTGACCGAATCTTAAAAAAAACCATGGGCCGAAAACCATCATGCCCCAAAATCATGTCCAAACCCATGCACAAAACCATGGGCAAGTCTGCCCACCAAAAAATAGGGTCCAAAAAAAATTTCGGGGCGCTTCTCCAGACCCCGAACAGGGGGGGATGCCCCCCCCTATGACCCCCTTACTGTACCTAGCGCAACATACATAGGGGGTTTTTAGCCCTCCTATGACCCCCCTGCACGTGAGACTAATCATGGAAATAATATAACACATACCCAACAAAATTAGACCTCACACTATTTGCAGTAGGAGCCCCATACGAAATATTGACCTCGTTGCCTTGCACTCGTATATATTTTCCTTGACTCTAACTATTAGCAAGAGAGAGAAGTACACATGTGCCTTTGAGAGGCAATGAGGGTGTTCCTAGTGAATTTTTAAATGTATGTGTGTCAAATTCCTTCTATTGCAGGGGGGAAGGAAAAGGTGGGCCTCTAAGAGAGAGGTAATGTTACCACCCAAGAAGAGACACACAAAAACAACAAGATCCATCTAACATCCAGTGGAATAATCCACAAGGGATGTGACAGTCATTACAACCAATGAATGAGAAATGTCTATCTAATATCCAGTGGAATATTCCACAAGGATGTGATAGCAATAACAACCATTAAAACACATTCTCAATAAGATAAGCAATAAAATAACCGAAATAGTTCAACTGCCTTAGCACATGTGAAAGCAAACATGAAATACAAACATCCAAAAAATAGTCTTACAGACATTCATAATTCATGCATGAAGAACATGTTGGCCTTGAAGGCTTATGTTATTAAGTAAAAATTCCCAAGGCACATGTATAAAATGAAAATCACTAGCTCCAATAATGGAGTGTTGGAACCACTCCTTTCTCCACAAAAGAATTGTCTTACCTCTCTAATGCTTTGCAGGTGGAGCCAAGGTCAAAAATTCCTATGCTCATGCAATGAGGATGCATATATAACCAAGGGGTGATGCTTCGCCCCCCTTGTGACTATTTGACTACCCTTATGACTATTTATCTTCCTATGACTTTTCAACTTACATGAATCTTCATATTCCATGTCTATCCTTTGGAATTCCAATTTACAATGCATTTGAATACAATTTACGTGATCCATAATAATGAAGTGGCATATGATGACTTGTGATAGGACATGACATGACACTGATGACATGGATTGCATGATGATGTGATAGTGCCAAGATGTCCTTCTTGTTGCTTCTTTCTTTGTGTCTTCTCAAAAATATGATACATGTCCTCTTATTCCTCCTCCTTATGACTTTAAGATGAGGAGTCTTCGATGTGATCTTAATCTTCATTTTTTTTTATAGTCTAGTGTTTCTTTGTCTTCTCACATGTTGATCATATTATCTCTTAAGATCCATGTGTATCTTCTAGCATGTCCTCCTTCTTCATCTCCTTCTTCATCATCTTGTCATAGCTTGATGAAGTTTCTACATCTGCAATTCACTCATGACAAGACAACATCAGTTCGTAAACCCATACCCTAAGATGGTGCATGATGATACTCTGGTTGAGCTGGAACAGGTAGTAGACCAAGACAGAGGCTTATTGATTCTATAGTTTTGCATCTCAAGAAGCCAGGGGTGGATCTTGGGCTCTGAGACTACGCAATGCATAGTTCAGGCTAGACTAAGGAAAAACAGTGTACTTTTTTAGAGCTCAGCGTGACAGGCTGAGGTGTTTCGCACTGTTTCAGCCAATTGCGCTATTTTGGAGGGGAGATGAGCCCAGGTGATTTCAAAATTTCATATTTCAATGGCTTAGGTATGACACTTGAGCCTTGAGACTACATAGTGCATAGTTCAAACAAGACTGGGGAGACAAACTGCGCAGTTTATGGACACAGTGAGCTCAACTATGGGGTTTTTCACTTCTTGGAAAAATTGTGCATTTCTAGACATGGAAGTTGGTCCATTGTGCAGTTATGAAGCTCAGGAGCTCAAGAGATGAGCTTGAGGCTAGATATTTCATAGTGCACATTTGATGTCATGTTGGGAAGATGAATTCCACAATTCCGAGAGGCAAGGTCGGGCTTAAGCACTGAATTTGCGAAGTGCACAATAATAGAAATCGGGAACTACACATTGCATATTTTTGAGGGAAAAGGATGCAAATTGAGTGTTGGAACTACACAGTCAATAGTTGAGGAAGGTTGGATGAGGGTAGGTTGCTCGGGAACTTTTGAAAATTGGCTGTGTGCGACCGATGAGAATGATGTGAAGAATGATTTGAATTGGTTGTGATCCACATGGAACACTTTGATGACACAACAAATTATATCATCTAGACATGTTGAAAACATATTTCCTTCAATGTGAAAACCTTGTGATGACTTCATGACAAGTGCGACACTAAATAAATACTTTGCGACGATTATGACAAAACTTATCCAAAAATTCTTAAATCTTTGGAAATGAGTGTGATTAATGTTTATATGGTTATACCAACTCATTCATACAAAGATATCCCCTTGGAAGCACCAGAACATGCATGCATACACTGTGCGACAACTAACATCTCAAAAGACGCCAATTGCTAAAGTTTGAATGACTCTTGTGATATGTGGATGATAGTGAAAGTAACACATTCTAGAGAAAATATAATATGGAAATGACACTAATTAGAGTAAAGGTAAGAGAAATTGACAACTGAAAACATTAAAATAACACTCACAGAAAAGAGGTGCGTGAGAGAGATAATTTTCAAAACTCATCGAAATGGAAGTAAGAATAGAACTAGAATGTGAGAAAATTTCATTGTAAGTGTGCACTTACTATCGACATGGATTGGACATCACATAGGAACAATTCCGATGGAATAGAGTATTCTTGTCCAAGCTAGTATAGTATAATGCACTCATGAACTTATTGCAGACTGAGCATGTGTATGAAAGTGACTTCCAATCTAAGAGGGAGCTCAAAAAACATGATTTGACCAAGAAATGACTATGGAACGACCAATCACAAGATCCAAAGTAGGCTAAAAAATTAGAGTATGAGAAAAATTTTGGAGGGTGTTTCTCGTAGAGGCAACATAACCATTCAAGTGTAAGTACATGAAATTTAATAAAAAATATGCAACCCAATGAAATAAAATGTGATATAATATTTCATTAACAGATAGCTCAAAATAAAATTTGGTGAAAATTCAAAAGATCAAAAGATATGACACTCAAAGGAAATTAACACTCATACATTGTCTTAGACCCCCCCACCCCGGCGATTGAGGGGGATTCTTTTTTGAAAAAATGCAGGAAAAAACATGCCATTTCACACAAGGGATTGGATTTATGTAGATAGTGACTAGTTCAAAGAAACAAGAAGAATAACTGCAACAAAACAACAATCAGAACAAGGAATAGAAATGTGATTTTTGAATCCTACAGGATCAGCATAGGTGCGGAAAAGACACCAGTGAAAATCAATGCAATCAAAAAGAGGAGAGGCTATGTTGCAGTGCTTTGTCTTATAATATAGAGTGTGTTGGGGAATTTTGGTCAAAAAAACAACACAAGAAACACAACCAAGCTCAAATATATTTTTTCCTGAGGTTAATTACTGTTTGAATAAGTTAATTAAGGTCGCTTTTAAAGGTGAAATTTTTTCTAAGGCTAAGGAAACCACTAAGGGAAAGAGAGCTCCCAAGTGGATTCACCAATTTGTTATATGGAATTTTAACTTTTGTGAACAAAAATGAATTCCCTAGATCTAGTGGTCTAATCTAAAACAATAGAGGAAAAATGAATCATTTTTTCCTTAGAGATATTGGAATATGGAAAAAATACCTACGTGGAATTTGTAGCAAGTCCTTCTCTCATATTCGCTTGTAAGCTCCAATCTTAGTTCCACGTGATATAAATAGAACCCATGCAATAATGACCACAAAAATCCAAAAAACTACAATATTGACATAGCATAATCCAATATCTACATTCAATGAGTCAACATGGCATTGAAATACAAGAGCATAAGTATAACACGATTATAAGAAAACAAGATGCTTTTTTATTAATAAATAAAGGAGATTGTTACAACCATATATAGAAGTTGACTTTTCAAATGTCTCCCCAATTGACTTATCCTTCCTTGTCACAAAGAAAACCTTAACACTCAACCCTAATGCAAATGAATGATGATTCCTTAAGCTCAAAGAAGCAACATGTGGGCACTAACAATCTCCAAAATCCAACCTAGTAATCTCCAAAATCCAACCAAAACTCCACGGGAGGCAATAAAATTATAGGGTGAAGGTGGTAGTTTAGGATTTTCCAATCTAGGCTTTAGATCCACATATGAAGGAGAAAGGATAAGAGATAATACCTATAGAGAAGGAATTCAAGATATATATCCATGGTAAATGGATAAACCCACCTTAGACGATTTTAGAAGGAGAAGTTTTGATTTTTTTTTTAAATTTTCCCGAAATTATAGAATCAACACACTTGCGGAATAACATCCTACATTGATCATCGTTGGTGCCTAGGTATTCAATTTACAACCAATGAGGGTGGGAAGGCATACAAAGTGCATTGAGCATACAAACATGGTTTTTGAGTAGATAAACCTAGAAACTCATAATTTTTGGAGAAATGATGCTTAGGTATTTACAAATGGATTATAAGAAAGTGTTCAAGGACGTTTATTGATTCAGTTTTTAGGAATTTTGGATTGATGTGGCAAAATGGCCTGTAACAAAATTGTCTAGCTTACCGCACAAATTAAGGAGTAAATAAACTATTTCAACAATAGGGAATTAAATCTGTAAATTTATATACTTGAATGAGCGCAATTTATGTGCCATTGATAAGAGAGTGGCTTGGATGTTAGTTGAAATAAATTTTTCAAGGGGGTTACTGGTGAGCCTTAGTATTGCAACAAGAATGTTGTAACTACCGGGGCTACCAACTTTAATTATCAACTCGGGGTTTGTACAAAACCAAGAGGTATTAGAACTATATGTGCAACATATAATGTGTCATTATTTTTTTGATCTGTTGTAATGGATGGAATTCCATGAAATAAAAGCCTAAACTAATTGCATAAATAGAAGTTTTTCTTGGAAAATAAATTAATCCTAGGAAAGGACAACAATTTGTAATTGAAATCCTAAGAGCATAAATAAAAATAAAAATACCTAATCTAATTTGTGAAAATGATTGTCCTAAGTGATCTTTATTCTTCCTCAATAATGTATTTAGGTCCCAGGGGTAAGGATTCAAGCCGAAGAGACAAAAATAAACCTTTGGGAGAAAATTTGGTCAAGTTTACACATGCTACAAGAGTGCCACAAACAACTCTATTTTTGTTGCAGGCAAGTTTGTTTTGGAAATAACTCATCGAATAACTAAGTAAATAAAATAAAAATGGGATGGGACAATTGTTTTTAATAATTATGATGTCTTGGGTCTCCATTCGAAGTGGAATCACTCCAAAATACCCCTATTTACATGTGATAAAAAATAATAGAAAATTACTACTCTAAAATATGGAAATTCAAGAGCTAGTCAGCTAGTTATTCTGTCAAATTCATAACCTAATAGAGTGAAAATTAAATGGGGTAGATTTTGTTATCACATTCAAAATTATTATGACCTAATACAAGTTGAATCAAATCAAATGGATCTAATTAACCCCTTATGAAAAATAGCAGAAATTTACTACTATTTCGCTACAAGGCATTTCCAGAAAACTTATATTCGTGAACTAGTTCCCAAATCCAAGTATCTTAATGATTAACATGACTTTCCAAAGTGTTGTACTATACAACAACCCTCCCTTTTTCTTAATTTTAGAATAAAATTCATTTAGAAATAGGGTCCCTTTTTCTTTTTATAGAAATAAAAGAATTAGAAATAAAGATTCATTGTTTTGAAAAAGCTCTTCTTTGTTTGTTTACAAAAAAAATACAACATTAAAAACTTCCGATCCGATCAAATATAGAAGACCTTATCATAAAAACAAAGCAAGTTTAAAAGGCCAATGAATAACAATCGCAATCGGAGATCAGAGAGAACCCTTAGAGGAAATTTTATATACAAGTCCAAAACCTCCGATGCAATTAGTTCGATCGTAAATCTTCAATCGCAAAGAGTTTAAGTTATTCATTCACATACTTCCGATGCGATGTGACCAGTCGCAATCGCATGATCGGGACACTCTTTAATAAGCTCTTTACGGTTGATTGAAATTCCTCGATGCAACGCGTTATTACAATAAACAATTTTTCAAAGGAAAAACAAACATTTGTCCGTTTAAATGAAAAACTTTTGTATGGTGGACCCCACCATCGGAAATCGGAGAAAGCTATTAACAATTCCTTTCGATTGAAATTTCCCGATCGCAATCTATAACCATCGGAAATCGGAAAAAGTTTACAATCGCAATCGGCAAATCGAGAAATTTGTATTGTGATATTTATGTGCCATTTGAAAACTTTTGATGCGATTGATAAATGACATTTATTACATTCGAAAAGTTCAGAATAGGTGAATATTATAATATTTCATAGGCGCCAAATCTCCATTTGTATGTAGGTATTTATTAGCAAATCGAATGAATATTGGTTGATGATTTTGTTTATAATACGTGAGTGTGACCCAAAAAGAACATTTACGCGCTATACGAAACCAATAAATAACGAATCATTTGTTCATAAACGTTCCGTTCAAGTTGCTTGTTTGTCATGATTGAAAGTTTATTGTTTTGTAGAGCCAAGGAACACCAAGCCCTTTCATTCACAGACAAAGGGAAGTAATAGCAAACGCAGAAATGTCGAAGAGAGCGAGAAGAGCCAAGACCGTTGTTCCTGTTAAGTTTGTTGAGACTCCTACAGTTTCAAAAGAAAATCCCACAAAACTGAGATTAGTCACAGATACATCATGCCAAGGGCTCGGAAGAATGACGTGGGAAGGAGTCTACAATCTATTGGAGAAAGAAAATCCCAAAGTCACAGTGGAAAAGCCATCAATTCTAGATGAAGATAGTTCAGATTCTGACTCTGAAATTACTGAAAAAACACTTGAAAATTCATTTTTGCATCGAATTGCAGCCAGAGCGAGCATCATGCCTTATTATGACGTAATTCGATGGGTCATCGATAGTGTGAAGATACAGGACAGAACGTTTGTTTCATCTTCTGGAGTGTCTTTTGGGTCGTTTAAAGCAGAAGACATTAAGGCAATGTATCACCTTCCGGATCCGCAGAAGGTGTATAACAAAGAATTTATCAAAGATTTCGCTGATAATAATAAATTCCAATCTGATCCTATCAAATATTGGAGGAAAAATCCTGAGAAGCACAGAAATGAAGCATCCGATATGTATTCTGTAAATTCCCTCTTACCTCTGTATTGCTATGCCGCTGCCATGATGTGTAGATTATTTGGCAATGATAATTCAGCTAGGTTTTCTATACAAATGGTCCCGTTAATCCTAGCTGCTGTCAATTCCAACATTATGGATTGGGCTGTTATTCTTTCTGATAGAATGGCTAATAGAATACTTGAGTACAGACAAGATAAAACCGCTGGAAATTCCACTCATTTTTTCTTTTGTGCCTATATTATGGATGCTCTTTGTTTTAATTCCGAGTTTCCCTTGTTTGGATGGAAATGGACTCCCAAAGACCCTACCCCAATTCATATATATCATAAACTTCTTTGGAAAGTTCATTTCCAAGATAATGTATATAGAATATGCCATGGTTTCCTTATCCCTGTTTTCCAAACCATTTTCAATCACTTCCCTCCTAGATTCTCTGATAAGGCTAAAGCTGACTTATCCTCAATAGGAGATTGGTTTGGAGAGGAGAAATTTACATACATCAAGATTTTTGGTAGTATTGTGGAACCACATGTTCTTCCTCTTATTGTTCCAGACAAACTTCTCGCTCAGGAAATTTCCTATCAATTAACAGTTGAAGGAATATCCAGATCTTTAAACAACAGTAAGAAGAGAATGTGGCCTCAATTCCCATTCAATTGTGGTCAGTTTACTTTAAATGACTTCAAACATGCTGAAAAGGAAGTCGCCAAAATAAAGGGTTGTAAATTTGCAACCATTCCAAGGAGATAGTATGATCCGCGACAGATAGCCTTTAATGTTACTGCTTCAGTTTCAATTGCTCGATTTGAGCATGAACCAGATGAGTTTGATGATTTGTTTGTTTCGTTGAATGATTTTCCTCAAATTTATGATTTAGCCAAGTCTAAATTCCAGAAGGAGGAAATGCATAAATTTGTGTTATTCAGAAGTCAAATATTGTTGAGAGTTCCTCTAGACCAACTAAGAATTCCAATACAAGGGTCAGAGATAGAAGGTACATCTGGCAAAATGCCAAGAAAAACATCTGCCGATAAAGTCATCACTCAATCGGCTATTAACCAACCAACTGTACATACTGCAAAGGTGGGCACTGTTGGCAAACCTGATGCCCAGAAAGGAAATACTAATGGTAAATCCGATCAAAATACTGGTCAGCAGTCCACTGCTCAAACAACAGAAAAATGCACAAGTACTGATGCTGATGTGCATAATAAAAAAGGAGGATCGGATATCAAAACCATTGAGCATAAAACAGATACAGGGAAAGCAGACATGCAATCAGGAGGTAAAGAAACTACTGAGAAGATTATAGATTCTGCTGATCTTAATGTTTCTTCTCAGTTATTGAAACAATATGATCAATTCGCTCAGCAATTGGGACTACAAGATAAAGATAAAGAGCAAGTAGAGCAGGATGTCGAAATCATTCCTGAACATCCTACAGGGCATATTGTATTGAAGATCGAGGAGATCCCTCCTTTAGATGTATTTTATAGCCCTAAACATAAGGCTGTTTTTAGAAGACAAAGAAAAAGAAGGAAGATGGATCAGGACATGTTTTCTACTCCACATGAAGAATTTATGAATATTGTTTACAAGAATACTGAAGTGAATCCTTCTCAGGATCTCACTAAGTTGTCTCAATATGCAGGAGCTTATAGTGCTGCAACAGTTGATAAAGTTGTAGAAGTTTCTCAGATGATGACTTAGAAAGATCTCCATATAGCTTCGCTTGAAGAGCAGGCTAAGGAAAGTCAGCAAAAGATTACTCAATTGCAACAACAAATACAAAATCAAGAACTCAGGTCCAAAGAGTTAGAAGAACAACTTGTCGAAGAAAAGAAGAAAGTTGATGAGCAAGTCTTAGGTAAACAACAACAATTGAGTGAAGAAATTTCCAAGTTACAAGGTTTATTACAAAATGAGAAGAATGCGAAGATTGTACAAGAAAAGGAGTTTCAAACAGCTTTAGATAGGTTCAAAGATTTCCCTAAGTTAAGTGAATTCAAATCGGAAGCTCTTGAAACTAATAAATTGCTGTCTCAACAATTGAATGAATTTTGTGCAAAACTGTCACAGGCAGAACCATTCTGTGATATTACCTCATCCTTGATCCAGAACATTATTACTCTCAGACAAGAAATTGATGATGCTGATGAAAATATTTCTGAATTTCTCAATTGGCAAGATACAGAAAAAGGAAGAGAAGCTAATCTTCCTAGAATAGAGGAAAGACATAAAGAAATCTTGTTTACAGAATGGGAACATCAGATAATGAAAGCTGAGAGAGCAATATCAAGAGCTAGGAGCATGATGAGTAATATCACGCAATTTATAAATGACAGCTTGTATTCAATCAATCTCATTTCAGACTGTGTTCCTGGCAGTTTGCCTAAAGTGAAAGAAACTGAAAACAGGTGGAAAGAGGAAATGGTGAATAAAAGTCAACAAATCGACAAACTTCAAGCAATATCTTGGGAAAACATGTGGACTTATTTAATTAAGCCAAACAATCAACAAATGGCTATTAAATTCCTTTCAAATGTTGTCGATTGTTTAATTCCAGAATTTTCCGATGCCACCTACGCTGGACAGCTGCATTCCGAGATGAGTCATCCACCAAGGCTCCAAGATATGCTGAAAATTTGCAACTTGGCTACATCAAGTGAGAAAGAAAAGCAATGAATCAGTTTCATTTAAGATAGCATTTATGTTTTTAATTTGATAGATTGTAGCAGTAGTAGTAGGATTTTGTTATGTAATTTCTTATTTAAATCCCTCTCATGCATTTAGAGAAGGATCCGAAGTTGTAATATTTTTTGGACTTGGAGCTTACATTTATGTACTCCATTCCCACTTATATTTTATAAAGGATCACATCTGGTGATTTTGTGCTGAAATTATCTTTGAAGTGTTGCATTTCTGTACCTTTGGATTTAATTTTACATCGGAGTTACTGGATTCGAATATCAGATTTCATTTGACAGTCTTCAAGATGAATGAGGTATTTCTATCTGTTCACTGTTGATTTCCTTTGTTATATGATATTCGCTTGAAAATTTGCTATCATTTATATATTTTTTTTTTTCATAACATTTCCTTTTATATATCATTTATGAGTATAATTGAAATGTCATCTTTCATAAGCATATATAAATGGTATACAATGATGAATGCAATATGCTAATATAACTCTGTTTAATTTCTTAAATAGAGTTATCTTTATTCGTTTCTACACATTTCAATTTAAATAATAATACATTTTCATGGTTATTGTTAAATTGGAACAATCTTAAGTTGTATTCACATATAATTACCCGGGTTAGTGTTAGAATTTCTTTATCAGCATTTAGTTTAATTAGATAGTTTTATTTCAGTCAATTTAGTCCCATTTCCACTCATCCATATCAACCCCTCACCAAACCATTTAGATATAAGGAAACTGGTCCTTTAAATCCAGTCGGAGCCACCATACCAAACGGAAAAGGAGTTGTCCTAAGGTCCCGACCGGGTGGTTTTCCCCAATGTTTGAAGCAGAGATTTTATAGGCTTCAACACAAAGTTATTCTAAGGATGAATTATTCTTTTGAACCTGTAAAAAACCTTCAAAATAACTCACTTAAATCTTCTAACTGAATCCTACAGAAAGAAAAAGAAACAATACTAAATACAAAAAGATGCAAAACATAAATAAGAGATACATGTGAATAAAAACTAAAAAGAACATAAATAAATTGTGAAAGAGGGCTCTAGGCTCCTAGGATGGCTAAGCTTAAGGATGAATCAGAGTTCTATGGAATAAACCAAGCCTTAGAATCTAAAAATGACACCAATCTTCATTATTGAATCAGTCAAAGTGCATCCCTGCAAGAAAAGAAAGTGGAGCTAATAGAAAACAAGTTTTCTCCACAATGAGACTAAACAATACACTACCCTAGAGGCTATTTCGAATTGATACTTTTAAAAAATGATTAGGAATCATTCCCATTGAAAGGGGGAAGATTTCCCCTCCAAAATCACTCAAATAGTGGATCTGGTTCCCAACACTAAGAGTTTGCAGTAAATGACGGGGAGCACATTCCTATATTTTCTCAATCATAGGAGTTCTAAAATCTCTCTAGAATTTATCAATTATTTCATGATGTTTTCTTCATTTATTCTCCAATATTTATCGTCCTGTAGTAGGGAGAAAGTCCCTAAATTATCTCCTTCTCCAAATCTTCATAATCTGCCCAATATTCTCACAATATTCTACAAAAATAAATAATATTAGGCACAAATATGCAATTATCTTTAAACCTTCCTAAGAACATATTAAAGCATAAAAAAAACTTTATTAAGTGTAGAAGGAGAGATTTAATATATCTTTTATGCGCCTAATAATGGTTAGATGGGCCTTAATCTATGTCTAATTTAGAGGCCCATCAGTTACCAGTGGAAATCAACTTGTTATGGGGCTCTACATCATTTTTCCAAAGGATTTATTTTTGGGGGATTTCGTTACGATGTTTGGTTTGTCATCAAATAGGTCCTGTAATTGGAAAATGCCCAAGATGCTTTCAGGGTGCAATACATGCTGCTATGATGGATGCTCACCTGCTGGATATAGTGTACACATCTATTGGTTTTGAGGAGAAATAAATGAGTCCAGGTAATAATTCTATATCCCCATAAAACTCTCCTAATTTATATTTGGCTTATTTTAATCCTCTCACCGATATCCTGAATAACCAATCCTCTAGTGATGACATTATGGATGTCAAGTGTCAAAAATGTTTCATTAATCCAAAAGTGTGCACTATTTCCTCTAGTCGTTCTTTGATCTGAAACTATTTTTTGTCTTTATGCCCTATTTCACCCTCTAAAATATATAACCCCCTATTTCAAATAAGGCATGTATATGTCCTATCCAAAATCATTCCTCAACGATGATGGGGGGTATTCGAGAGGATGAAGCCACTATTCCAAAGGCCCCTTTCTCGTAGGGTGATAATTCCAAACCACATCTTGGGTTTTTTCATGGACGCTCATATCTAACCAATTTTAATAATGATGATATTGACCTTCTCATGCAGAACCTAGCTATGGACCTTGTCCCTCTTACTATCCATAAGGAGTGTGTTTCCCCTAGGTAGCATGTTATTAGTCCTAATTATGCACTAGCACATTTCAAGTGCTTCTTGAAATGTTATTAGTCCTAACCCTTGGAATTTCAAGTGCTCCTTGAATCTCCAAGATTGAGATTCATACTCCCGAAGATAGTCACTCAAAGTTTCCTCCTTTGGTGCATCTTCTTCCTCCATCTCTCTTGCTGTAAATATGGGCATAATACTACGTTGTGGATCAGATTGTGTGGCTGAATGCTCACACCCATCATGTAAAAATATATGGTTTACTTCATATTCAAACCCCCTTGGAGATTCCCTAAACATATCCCTTCTCATCTTCTTGACATCTTCATGGATGCTTTGCATAGTTTGAAAAAGAAGCTTTGAGAGCTCCTCTTCATTCCTTCCTCCAAATACTAGAGTCTTGTCTTTGTCCCTTCTGTACATCTCCTCTATTTGTGAGAAGCTTCTCCTTATGGTGACATATTGGTTGAATGCATGGGCTGAGCCAAGATTATGTTCTGACACCACTATAATATTCCCAAATGGGAAAAGCAGGAATATAGTGCATAAAATGAAAGTAGCAACAAATATTTAACACATGAAACCATGAGACAAATATGGAGTCATATTATTAATCATATAGGTAGAAAATAAGTACAAAACCATGAGGCACAATTCATAGAATGTGGTCACACAAGCCTCCAATATATAAATCCTCTCAAAGGTGAAATGTTGCTACTATACAAAATGCCAGAGAGGCTTCTACAATTCAACAATATTAAGATTAACTATAGATGGAGATGATACAATGATATAAAAATACTAATATAGGCCTCAATAGATTCTAGACATACAGATCTGGGCATTAGATCATCTTTCCAAGACAACCTAAGAGGGTTTCCGGAAAATGCACACAATGTGCCAATGTAAGCTGCAGCCCTAGGGTTGAAGGTATGCTACAACAACATAAATGAGAAGATATGGCTGAAGCTGATGTAGAAACCTACAACTCTTCTCCAATATATCCTACAGAAGAAAGAATGGCTCTTCCACTGAAGAAATCACCTCCCAAAAAAACTACTACAACCACCCCTGCAACTCCTCCCTAAAGTAACGCAGGATATGGCCTGAAACTGTGTTGTAGGGGATAAATACACCTTGGAATGATGTCAAATATGTCAATAAAGCCCAAGGGGCTTCTTTATAGGCCTTCCAATGGATAGAAACCTTCCTCCACTACAAAACTAGCTCTGAAGACACCCAATATAATTCTCCACTACAACATAGCACAATATTTTGTAGAAATTGCGCTGATGAAGAAAGATGTAGCTTGGTCTTGAGCCTGAGTGTGGAAATGTAGTGCAATTCTCCTCCAATAGGCCTCTCAAGGAAAGAGATGGGATTCCCACTCGGGAACACCATGTGCTAAACAACACTGCAAACTCAACTAAACAACTGAAGAATGCAAGAAGTCTAAACGGACCATATACAAAATAATAAGCCAAAACATGACCCATATGGCTGCCACCCTCTTCCTTATATAAGTTATGAGCTTCCTTACCCTTGGCCCCACTCAATTAGGTCACTACCTCCATGCAATCAATCTCCCTCCAAAACTATTTTATTCCTCATTAAATCTCCACTCCTCCATAATAGCGCTGTTGATTTGATCAAAGTTGACCTATTCAACATGTTCCATCCCTTTTTCACACTCAAAGGTGCTTTATTTAGTTGATTAGGGGGTATCCTTTCACACTTGAAGTGTTTTTATTGCTGATAAGGAGATTTATGGGACTCCCTACCCATTTATTCACCTGCCTAGTGACAAAATGATCTATAATATTCCATTTAGCTTAAAGCTAAATTTTTGGAATATTATAGTCCTCCCCTCCAAAATTTTTCTTGTCCTCAAGAAACTGTAAGGTTTTATAAAAATTCTCTCCTCCTCCTCTTGTGGCCTTCTCATCAAATAGTCTCCACCACTACTTCAAATATTCTACAACAATTCTATCTCCCAATGGTTCCTCCCAAATGTGCAAGTTGGCCTTTGGTGGATAAACCAAATGGCTCTCATCATGAGAAGATGGAAGGTCTATATGGAAACCTTCTTGTTGTCCCATGGCCTCCTCAAGGTAGGAGTGACGACAAGAATAGGGAATCTCATTTCCAATGAGACACTCCCATCTCCATGCTATCATCCAAATAAAGTGAGCCATTCTTGGTAGCTCATAGAAACAATCACCAATCCCCTGCTTATGCAATGTGTAGGGGCTGCATGGCTAAAAGTGAGAGATAATGTTTTTCAACTTACGTTGTCTCTCTCTCCATTTATGATAACTTTGGAGCTGTTGATCCTAGGCTGCAATAATATAGTCCTAATGAAGCCAAAATATACTTGTAATCTCATGATCCCACTCATTGGTCCTAGGAAGTCTTCTTGCCCAATCCTTCATGTATATAGTGAATAGAGTGTCATCACCATATGGGCTCCAAAATAAACATGGACTAAGTGTCATATGACATCTTGGATGGTGGCAATAGTCCCTCAATTGAGACCAGCATTGTTCTTCTTCTTGCTGCCTCAAAACATGATATGATAATTAGCCATCCAACCACCTTATTGCTATCATAAGCTTCTCAAAAGCTTGAAAATGGTAGAGGACATTAGTTGTTGGCTAAATATGATCCAAGAAAAACATATCTTGCCCAAAGTCCTCCATAAAGTGGTCATCCCCATCACTGAATTTAGTCCCAAAAGGATCATGAAATCCACAAAGAAGTTTGCTCTCTTGTGGAGAAATGTGCTCCAAATGCATGGTAAAGGAGTGCATATACATTTTTAGTTGATAAATAAGCATAAAAACACAATCTTTACCATATATTGTAGACAAGTTGGTGAAGAGGTCCATAGATGAGCCTTCCAATCTCTCCATCAAAAGGGGAAGTGATTGAAACAACCTTGCAAGGTGGTTGCTCTCCTCCTCATACGTCAAACAAGCTACATATCTCCTAATATGTTGGTGCACATCTTCTTTGAGATCCTCCAAATAGAATCCCTCCATGATGGTGTGATAAGACTCAATGATGTCTACATGTCCTACCTCATCAAGTAGATCTGATCATGGAAATAAATGACTCCATCAACCACTATATACCTCCAATCTATCACTTTCCCATCAAGAACCTTATATGTGAATAGGTTCTTGGAATATTCCACCAATATTTGGGACTCCCAATATGGATCTAGACTTCCCAACAATGACAACGTTGTATAAATCTGAAATGAAGCTCTTGTCACCTCATAACTCTCCTCTCTGACATGCTTAATGCCAAAGACACATGTTGGAGGATTGTTACCCCACCTTTGTTTCCTCCCTTGCAGTTGATCTTGCCTAAGACAAGATTGAAGTACATGGAGGTCAACCTCCTCTTGGAAGGCATTTCCCATCCAAAACTTCCATATTTTTTCCAATGCATGCAAGAGTGTTAATAACCTCTTGTCATATTCATAAATCTTCCTCATGTGTGGAAGTATCATTTACTACTCCAAGGCTATGGAGTGGCCATTTGAAACCATGCTCATGTCGTCATAGATTTCTGAATCATCTTTTAGCTCAAATAGCTGAGTACGGGATAACAATGTCCATTTCAAAAAAAAATTGACTCCTCCTTTGAACCCATCAATGGTCCTCTGTGTTGTGTTAGCTCCTCCCAAGGCTCCTTCCCTAGCCAAATATATTAATGTTGCACCATGTTGATAGAACTCTTTATTCATCTTCCAATCAGGGGGTCTCCCTAGTGGAATGCCTCCATGTAATGAAACATCAAGGCCTATAGCAGGCTGTATATGTGAGTAGATTGATTTGTCCTTGTCCTCACTACAAAAATCCTCCTGCCTCTTATGTGCATCAACCTTCTGAAATAGAGATGGGTGTGTGTTACTCGTCATATGATGCTTTTCCTCCCCTTTATCTCCTTCTATCTTCAAGGTCTCACAATATGTCAATGATGGCACATGCTACACATGGGCAGTGCCTAGATCTCCATATGGTGATGGTTCTCCTCCTGCAGTGACAACATTTTTACTTCCTCTCTGCTCTTCCTTCTCATTAATATTTGAGATTACCTCATCAACAATGAGAGACCCTAGATCTTGGTATTCCCTTGAAGGAGGAATCTTCATGACTTCCTTTTGAGAAGAAATCTCTTCCTGCAATGGGGATCTTTCCTTGGCAAAGTATCATACAAGTTTCTTTCACCTTCAATAGAAATCTGAAGTGGATTTGGTGTAATGGATATTTCCAAATCATGCAAAGTTTTTTAATTTTTAGGTTTTGCTAGCTCAATCAAAGTTGTTTTAGATTGTTTTACATCAAATCTCTTCACTAATATCTTAGTGAATCCTGCATATGTAGCAATATTTGCATGATTAAATGAAGAAGATTCATAAAACCACCAAGTATAAGCCTTACCTTCAAGATGCAGTGCTACTATCCTAAGGGCTTCCTTTTCTGAAACTTGATGTAGCTACAAGTATGAGTCTAGCTGCTCTATCCAATCCTTGGCTTTGCATTTAGATGACCCATCAAAGTTTGGTAGAAAGAAACTACCTCTTCTATTACTGTTGTGATTATTGGGCCTTCTATTCTGCTTGAGTTGGAAAAACCCTTGGAAGTTCAAGTGCTCCTTGAATCTCCAAGATTGAGATTCATACTCCTGAATATAGTCACTCAAAGTTTCCTCCTTTGGTGCATCTTCTTCCTACATCTCTCTTGTTGTAAATATGGGCATAATACTGCACTATGGATTAGATTGTGTGGTTGAATTCTCACACCCATAATTTAAAAATATAGGTTTTTCTTCATATTCAAACCCCCTTGGAGATTCCCTACACATCTCCCTTCTCATCTTCTTGACATCTTCATGGATGCTCTGCATAGTTTGAAAAAGAAGCTTTGAGAGCTCCTCTTCCTCCCTTCCTCCAAATAATGGAGTCTTGTCTTTGTCCCTTTTGTACATCTCCTCTACTTGTGAGAAGCTTCTCCTTATGGTGACATATTGGCTGAATGCATAGGCTAAGCCAAGATTATGCTCTGATACCACTGTAATATTCCCAAATGGAAAAAGAAGGAATATAGTGCATAGAATGAAAGCAGCAGCAAATATTTAACACATGAAACCATGAGACCAATATGGAGTCATATTATTAATCATATAGGTAGAAAATAAGTACAAAACCATGAGGCACAATTCATAGAATGTGGTCACACAAGCCTCCAATATATAAATCCTCTCAAAGGTGAGATGTTGCTGCTATACAAAATGCCGAAGAGGTTGCTATAGCGCAGTAATATTAAGATGAACTATAGATAGAGATGATACAAGGATATAAAAATACTAATATAGGCCCCAATAGATTCTAGACATACAGATCTGGGCACTAGATCAACTTTCCAAGACAACCCAATAGGGTTTCCTGAAAATGCACACAATGTGCCAATGTAAGCTACAGCCCTAGGACTGAAGGTATGTTGCAACAAAAGAAATGAGAAGATATGGCTGAAGGCGATGGAGAAACCTACATCTCTTCTCCAGTAGTTCCTCTGGATGAAATAATGGCTCCTCCACTAAAGAAATCACCTCCCAAAACAACTATTACAACCACCCCTGCAACTCCTCCCTAAAATAACGTAGATCTGGGCTGAAACTACACTGTAGGGGATAAATACACCTTGGCCTAATGCAAAATATGTCAATAAATCCCAAGGGGCTTCCTTTCATGCCTTCCAATGGATGGAAACCTTCCTCCACTACAAAAATAGCTCTGAAGACACCCAATATAATTCTCCACTGCTATACCGTGAAACACAACACAATATTATGAAGAAACTGCGTTGATGAATAAATATGTAGCTTGGCCTTGAGCCTGAGTGTGGAAATGTAGTGCAATGCTCCTCCAAGAGGCCTCTCAAGGAAAGATATGGGATTCCCACTCGGGAACACCCTGTGCTAAAAAACATTGCAAACTCAACTAAACAGTTGAAGAATGCAAAAAGTCTAAACAAACCATATACAAAATAATAAGCCAAAACATGACCCATATGGCTGCCACCCTCTTCCTTATATAAGTTATGAGCTTCCTTACCCTTGGCCCCACTCAATTAGTTCGCTACCTCCATGAAATCAATCTCCCTCCAAAACTGCGTTATTCCTCATTAAATGTCCACTCCTCCATAACAGTGTTGTTGATTTGGTCAAAGTTGACATATTCAACATGTTCCATCCCATGTTCATACTCAAAGGTGGTTTATTTAGCTGCTTAGAGGGTCTCCTTTCCCACTTGAAGTGTTTTTATTTCTTCTAAGGTGATTTATGAGCCTCCCTACCCATTTATTCACCTACCTAGTGACAAAATGATCTATAATATTCCATTTAGCTGAAAGCTAAATTTTTAGAATATTACATTATCTTCGCTCTTCCAATTTTTACAAACTGTCTTCGCTCTTCCAACGTTTACAAATTTTTGTTGCTCTCCCGACGTTTACAAATTTCCATCCCTCTTTCGATGTTTACAAATGGTCTTCAATCTTCTGACATTTACAAATTTTCTTTGCTCTTCCAACGCTTACGAATTTTTGTCACTCTTCCGAAGTTTACAAATTTCCTTTGCAATTCCGACGTTATGAAAATTTCGTTGGTTGTTGTCGCTCTGTCGAAGTCTTCAACATTTTATCACTCTTTCGATGGTTCTACATGTGTGTCGCTCTTCCGAAGATGTTACGTGTTTTTCGCTCTTCTGATGGTTTTAAGTGGATAGAATCATCGGAATACTAACAGAACAAAACATATAAGGAAAAATAATGAGTAACTAGCCTTTGTGAGTGAGATTTCTGCAGGGTTATTTCAAATGTTCTTATGTTATGAAGGGCCAGATACTGACAGAAGGAGAATATCTAGAGAAAGCTTCCAAATACATATAAGTCATTCAATCCAATCAGAAGGCAAAGGTACAAAAAATATAAGCTCTACAAGCTCCCTATTGAAAGGCTCCTATGTAAAGGAAATGACATCAAACCACATTTTGGAAATCAAAACTAAATAATTCAAAGTAATGATGATCCATCTACTGAAACGTTGATCATGCTAATGGGAACCCTGCTTTCACCAGGACATCTTCAGGCATGACCTGGATAGTTCCCGTTTCGATGGATCAAAGCCAAAAGGAAAACACAGTTGTAGGAATGTCAAGGAAAAGAAAATACATGCATTCAACCAAATAATACTTTGATTGTAATCATTGTTTGACGGTGGCGCTACTTTGGCTCAGATTACCAATGACTAAATTATAGCCACATGTTTTCTCTGCCTTTGTGCTCTGTGTGTCAAACGTGGATATACAATCATT
Organism: Pinus albicaulis; assembly: GCA_034641835.2. Classification (NCBI taxonomy): domain Eukaryota; kingdom Viridiplantae; phylum Streptophyta; class Pinopsida; order Pinales; family Pinaceae; genus Pinus; species Pinus albicaulis. The sequence continues at coordinate 1,221,875,599 of CM076580.1, forward strand.
TCATAATGAAAGATATAATGTAGAATGCCTCGTCTTCATGATGTTGACTGATTCTTAGTCTTTATTTTCCACTGGAATAAAAAAATAAAAGTCACTAACAATCCATTCTATGGTTTCAACCTTGTCAGTCACATATATTTCAGTGCCAACATTAATCGAAGACCATATTCTCCTTGCAGGTTTCATCCCTTGATCATTTAAAACCGCACACATCAAATCATTTATAAGTCAAATATAGAGAATTTAACTTGGATCTACTTTAAGAAAAAAATAGAAGCCAACATGGAACTGGCTAATAAAAGTGGACTCAATTAAGTGGTGGTAAGCAATAACAGTGATTGACACTTCAAATAAAACCTACTGGTACAACAAAAAAAAAGGAATTACTTGATGTAAGTATAATCCATTGGAGAGGCCTCCAAGATCTATCTCTCATGTTCTAGGGTCACCAATCCATCCTTCTCCACTCTTGGAGGGATATCCATGGACTTCCCATTATGGATGTGGAAATAACTGCATTAATTCATGTGCCTCTGGATTACTATATGGATCACAAATGTAAAAATTCTTCTTCAGATGCTTTTCTTTGGATTATCTTCATTTCCTTGTAATGAATTCTCCAACCAACATTTAATCTAATTGTGTCGGTTCTTAATTCTAAGGAATAGTTAGATGCTTTCAGTTGTGGAATATTAGAGTACACAATATTTTACAGTAGTTAACTTAGCACATCTTAGTTTCTGGAGTCTTTTTCCTTACATATATAGTGTGCATCATCTTAGATCTAATGCACCTAGATTGATAAATTAAAGAGATCTCATAGTATTAAAACACAGTTATATTTCTGTAGGCTTTTACCTTGTAAAAGGTCTCCATATAAGAAGGCACTCCTCTTCACATTCATTTGATTTACCTCCCAACCTAAACTATTAGGAGGAGAAACAACAACCCTGATATAATTCATCTTGGCAATAAAATAAAATATCTGATTATAGTCAATGCCTTCCTGTTGCATGAATCCCTTTGTTAGAAATCACACCTTATATCTCTTCATAAAACCATATGAAGTGACCCTCGCATTTTAGGCCCAACCAGATTTTCCCGCATTCTTATTTTTTTCATAAGGATCCAACTCTGAAGTATTTTTCTTTAGCAAGGAGTTGTGCTTTTTAGCTATAATATTGTTCCATTTACGAGTGTAATAAAAATCTGATAGATGTTTATGAGGTGAGATAGGAAGGTATAGAGTGAGGAAGAATAATTATCTGCCTCTGTATCCACCAATGCATGGAACCAATATACTATATGAATATGTTGTATGGTAGATTCCCAAGGCTGAGAGGGTCCGGGTGAAGACAGAGAGAGGAATAAAATAAAAACGTAATAAGAAAAAACACAAACTTACGCTAAAATATATGGAATCGTTAGCCTACAATGATAACTTTAGAGTTTCCATACATATACATAAATTTTTTTATGGATATGTGCCCCAGAAAAGCACTAAAGTATTGTTATTTTGAAGAAAAACCAACCTGATATCTACTTGCTTCTAAATCAGACAATACGTGTTTTATCAGCTGAGCAAGAAAATGACATGAAGAGACAACTCAAATGATTATTATATACAATTTTAAGTTTATTATCGTTAGCATGAAATTTCCTCTTTGAAGATCAAGACAAGTCTCGTTTTAGTCTAGTCACAGCTTGATATGGAAAAATTTATGCATCATCTCTTTTAGATCTCATAAATTGTTTTCATCATGGAAAATGAGAACTACACTAGCACATGTATTAAGTCCACTGGTTTTTTAACCTTTTCATCATTGTTTCCATGTTCACACTTTCCACTAGAACATGCTTCATGGACTTTTTTTATGAGTCCCGGATCATGTAGGGATACATTGTGCTTCAGTTGTACTCCAAAACTAGGCTATAATGCAAAATTATCCCAACTTCAGTGTAATGTTGTAGAGAATAGATAACATTGTGGATGATGTCAATATCTTGTATTATGCGAGTATATCATATTAAAATTTTAATCTTATGTCTTCATTATTTCTTAATAACATTTTTCTGTTGATTCATAATCTTACCTCTCAATAGTAACACTTTTTTAAGAGGGAGCTCAAACCTAAAGCTACAGTGACCACCATTTCAATATAGAAACATCAAATTGTGATGATGTTTCACATGAAAAAGAGCATGTGCATCATCAGAGAAAAATATGATGATCGGAATCATCTCATTCTGCATTTTTTCATGGGAAGTGCCTTCCTCACATTCAGGTGGCTATTACACTCATAATGTACCCAATATTTTTCATACCTATGCTCAAAATCCCATATTTATATATTCAAAACCTCTCCACAACAACCTTTAGGTGTGGGTTTCCATATGCACATATCATTCATCCAGTAAGAGTTCCCGGCACTCATAATATGAATATTTTATTTAGGAATGACATTACCATCGAGTCAGGGTGGGTCAGGTCAGGTGGGTCAAGTCAAGTCGGATCATGTTTCTAGGTAGCTGGGCAAAGAAACTCATGTTGGGGTTTTGAGTGAACTACACTTAAAATGTCATTAATCTTTCTTCAATGAAGTTCAATTAGTGATACTAACTGTAGGAGTTCTCCTAGAAAAAATACAACACCCCACAACATTACAGAAAATGAAAATATATCATCAACTACAAATTTTGTAGATCAAATTCTAAGAAACTAACATTTACACAATATAAAAAATTTAAAAACACCAAATAATACCTGTACAATAAGAAACCAATACTACATGCACCAAATAATCCATCTTTTCTAAAAGAACCTATATTTTAAGATTGTTTATGGAATTGTTTGGTGAGTTAAGAGTTTATAGTGAATTAATTTTCCATCCCCTAATTCTACTTAATAAAAATGTGGTTCTTTTTTGACTTGAATATAATCATTATTTACCATGTCTCCTGATATTAAATTGTGGGCATATCCTAGGCCCAATAAGAATCACGCTTCAGGACCATTAAATTTTCCCCTTGATTCCAAACTTTTAGAACTTTTCTTTCTTAAGGGATTACTATTTTTGTATTTCTCTTTAGACACTAATAGTTCTTGGTTTTCATTCAACTTGTTAGTTGGGAATTGGGATGTTGAATATTCTTCATTTATAAAGCAAAAAGCATTGACAATGTCCGAAAAAAAACTTCATTCTTAGTGACCCCGGCTAAGTGAGTTTATATCATTGTCCTTTGTTTTTAAGATTCTTTTTGTGTTTAATGTTAAATGGTCTGAGTCTGTGATTTCTCCTATAGTGGTCATTATTTTCATTTTTATTTGAGACATGGTATTTAAATAACAGAGTTGATAATTGTATACAACATGGGTTTCAATAATGAAGGTTTGTGACAATGTGTTGGCACGTAGTTGAATCACAAGTTTGGTAGTGAAATACTGATCAGAACTAGATGATGTTGTAAAGATTGTTCTCCCTCGAGATTTTTATAGCTATGGAGTAATCATACGTAAAATTATTGAAACTATGGTTGCATTGAAAATGAAATTGAATTAACCCACTATAATAATAATTGAGAAAAGAGTTGACTGTGAAAAATTGCTCCTCCTCAGAATCTCTTGTGCAAAAGGTCAAGCATATGTGACAGAACCGAAGTAATCCAAAGTTATCATGATGAAATTCAAGGTCTAAAACTAATCCAAAGGACCAAACCAGAAGTTCACTGAGTAAGAGGCTTCGAATCTCTGGTTACTGAGATAGATATAAATTGTGATCAGACAAATCAGACAATACTTGTTTTGTCATCTCAGCAAGAAAACAACCTGAAGAGACAACTCAAATGATTGTTATATACCATTTTAAGTTGATAATTGTTAGCATTAAATTTCATATTTTAATATCAAGATAAGTCTCGGTTTAGTCTAGCCACGGTTTATATGTACAAATTTATGCATCATCTCTTTTAGATCTCATAAATTGTTTTCATCATGGAAAATGAGAACTGCAATAGCACATGTATTGAGTCCACTAGTTTTTTAACCTATTCATCATTGTTTCCATGTTCACACTTGTCACTAGAACATGTTTGGATGGACTTTTGTTATGAATCCTGGATCATGTAGGGGTTCATTGTGCTTTAGTTGTACTCCACAACTAGGCTACAATGAAAAATTATCCCAACTTCAATGTAATGATGTAGAGAATAGATAACGTTGTAGATGACATCAATATATATTATTATTCCAGTATATCATATTAAAGTTTTAATCATTTGTCTTCATTGTTTCTTGATAATCCTTTTCTGTTGATTCAAAATCTTACCCTTCAGTAGTAACACTTGTTTAAGGGGCCTCCCAAACCTATAGCTACAGTGACCATCATTTCAATATAGAAGCATCAAATTGTGATGATGTTTCACATGAAAAAGAGCATGTGCATCATCAGAGAAAAATGAGATGATATGACCCATATCGTTTTGGATTCTTTCATGGGAAATGTCTTCCTCACATTTAGGTGGCTATTACACTCATAATGTACCTAATATTTTTCATACCTAATCTCAAATTCCCATATTTATATATTCAAAACTTTTCCACTGCAACCTTTAGGTGTGGGTTACAATATACACATCTCATTCATCCAGTAAGAGTTCATGGCAGTCATAATATGAATAGTTGATTTAGGAATGACATTATTGATTAGTGCGATAGATTCTTATGGACATTCTAGGTACTCAACTACATATTACTTCCTATGACTACTGGGGGAAACCAATATTTTCATACAAAATATGTGCATTCATTATCGGAGCTCCTGCAATAAAATGACCTAAAAATAGAACAGGAAAGAAAACACCATTTTCTACCACCATTTCCATTTCTAGGGCCACAACCATTTTTCAAACACTATGTTTCTTGGGGTCCATTTCTCTAAAAAAATTATCCCATTTCTTTAATATCATGGTTTGTTTCTGTAAAAGGAAATAAAAGGTTTAAAAAATTTAACACAATACATGAAACAAAAAATCCTAAACTTATTTTGACTAAACCATTTTAAAATCTTACCATACACCCCTATAAGCTCACAGTTTTTTGAATCACAGATATGCAATGTTGGAGAAGCCCATTAGTTTTCTTTGCCAAATTCTGTCACACAGCCATCAACTTCTTGTTTTTCAACTAACAAGTTTGCATGATGAGGAGCCTATAACATGGAGTTAGTTGTGATGCCACCACCACCCCATTAAGATAGAAAATGTAACAAGTAGGTAGAAATGTTCCCACTTCATGATACTCGGTTGATAGGGAGAGGCCTCAACCTTTGAATTAGGTTGGAGAGGGGAAGTGAATTTCTTATATACATAATTCTTATATCGGCAACACGACATAACAACAACTATCATGAAACTTTCTTCGATCAATAAAGAATCCTAAATCAATATGCATTTCACACTTCCCATACAAATTATAAATGCTGCAGTGATCGATCACACCAACAGATCAGACTTTCACTTGATTACTAATCAGCCAAACTTCTTAGAGAAAAAAATGTGTAGGTCTGTAATAAGCCCTAGTTCTTCTGTTACAGATCTTGGATACAACAAGATATGATTCATATGTAGCTCTACTCCAGAAGGAAAAATACGAAATATTTGTGAAATATTTGGTAGTTGAAATATTCAAAGAACTTTTACTGACAATATTAGGTTTTGACTTCAGAACTTCAAAAAGATCTCTGCCATGGTTCTCTGATCAACTTGAATAAGATCTCAGTGTCAAAATGCAAGTTCAAATTAGGGCTTACCTTAGATGGCCTTTCCACAGGGGACAAATACTGAACAATTTACTTCGGTCATACTGAATACACGAAATCTTCAAAATCTTTGGTCATACAGAGCTCTTCACATCAATCCAACGCCTAAAAATCCCTCCGATTTGAATCTTGGACAGATGGCTTCAAGCAGCAGTGGGGTAGAACTAAAGAAATAGCAAGGTGTGCCATGGAATGGGCATTCAATGTTCATCATTCAGGGTGAGTTGAGTTCCGCAAGGCGTCGGGCTGTTTGGCAGTGCTGAGTTGGGTTCAACCCGAGTCTACGTGCAAAAAAGTGACAATGCGTTCGGAACAGTGAGTCGAAGGGTGTATTTTTTGCAAGCAGGAATAGGGAGGCTAGGTGAATGGATGAAATTTTTTTGAGGCAGGAATTGGAATCAAAATTAAAAATTAAATCAAAATAATAATATTTAAAAAAATTAATATCAAGTATTAGATAAAAAATTGAATATAAATAAATAAGATATTAAGGTGTATATAAATTATTTAATATGTAAAACTTACAACTTTCCACACACATGACCTGACCCGACCGGAACCTGAACTGAACGTGTTTCCTTGGGTGCCCTCAAATGGCACAACCCGACCCACCCGAACTAAGGCACAAGTGAGAAAACAGAAAACGGGTCACATGAACATGCACATTAAGGGACATTGGCGGTCACAACTTAGCATTTTTTATACATCCTCCCTCATACGACCCGACTTGACCCGACCCAAATGCATTTCGTTGGGAGCCCTCACATGGCACGACCTGACCCTCCCGAACAAAGGCACAAAGGAGCGCCAAATGGAAAACGGGTCACATGAACGTGCACAAGGCACATAGGTAGTCACAAATTAGCACTTTTTATACGACCACCCTCACATGACCCGACCCGACCCGACTCGAACGTGTTTCCTTAGACACCCCCACTTGACATGACCAGACCCACCTGAACAAAGGCACATGGGAGCTAATGACAAATGGGCTACATGAATGTGCACAAGGCACATGGGCTATCACAACTTAGCATTTTTTATACGACCGCCCTCACACGACCCGACCTAACCTGACTTGAACGTGTTTCCTTGGGTGCCCACAAACGGCACGACCCAACCCTCCCAAAAGAAGGCACAGGGGGGCAAATAGAAAATGATTCACACGAACATGCACAAGACAGACGGGTCACAACTTAGCATATTTGATACGACCACCCTCACACGACCTGACCTAAACGTATTTCCTTGGGTGCCCTCACACAGCATGACCTGATATGACCTAACTGGAACGCATTTCCTTGGGTGCCCTCACATGGCCTGACCCAACCCAACCTACCCTGAATGCATTTCCTAGGGCACCCTCACACGACTCGACCCGACTCAAATGCGTTTCCTTAGATGCCCTCACACGACCCTATTTGACCTACCTGAATGAAGGAACAAGGGAGCAAAAGGAAAATGGGTCACACAAACATGCACCAAAAGGCACAGAAGTTGTCACAACTTAGAACTTATTGTACGACCTCCATCACATGACCTGACACGACGAGAGTACCCAACCCGAATGCATTTCCTTGGGCGCCCTTACATGGCACGGCCCAAACCACCCTAACGAAGGAAGAAGGGAGAAAACGGAAAATAGGTCGCGCCAACATGCACAAGGCACATGGGAGATCACAACTTAGCATTTTTATATGGCCACCCTCATACGACCTGACCGGGTGACCCACTCGAATGCGTTTCGTTGGGCACCCTCGCATGACCCGGCCCAACCCAACCTGCCCGAACACATTTCCCTGGGTGCCCTCACACGACCCGACCCAACCTAACCCGCCTGAACGCATTTCCTTGGGCACCCTCACACGACACAACCCAACCAAACCCACCCAAACACGTTTCCTTGGGCGCCCTCATACGACACGACTTGACCCAACCCGCTCGAACGTATTTCCTTGGGCACCCTCACACGACTTGACCTGACTCGAATACAACGAAAGGGCTGCATGTTGAATCGAATATTGGAAATTATATTAGTTGGTCTCAGTAAAAAATTGGCATGGGCAAGACATTGGTCAGGGTCGACGCTACATAACAAGACATGGCAAGTTGGGAAGAATGTAAAGGGAGGATTTTTCAAACCTTGTATAGGTTGAGGTGTATGAAATAAGAGCACCCATGAATTCATTCTAAATTTGAAGTCTCGGAGAAGAATGTTTAATTATAGCTTCTTCTATTTGGTTTGTCAATGGAGCAAGATGGAGCTATAGATTGTGATGAAGAAGAAGAAGTTGAGACATGTGAAGAAAAGGATGTTGCAGATGTGTCAATGATAGAGGAATAACTTGATGAACATGTTGGACTAGGATCGTGCACTTTGTAGAAATTAATGATGGAGGACACTTATAGGGGTTACGGGTTAGGGGTTAATGCGGTTAGGGTTTAGGGGGTTAAATGGGTTAGGGTTTGAAGGGTTTAGGGGTTTAAATGGGTTAGGGGTCAGGAATTATGGTTTAAGGGGTTAAGGGTTTAGAGGTTTAGGGTTTAGGGGATTAAATGGGTTAGGGTTTTAGGGGTTTAGGGGGTTAAATGGGTTAGGGGTTAAGGGTTTCTTGTTTCATAAAGGAAAGCAACATTAATGCAGGTTTTTTACCATTGCTTGTAATGAATCAAAATCCAACCAAAATCTAATTCTGTCCACCAGAAAAATTTCTACCATAACTTAATTTTACGGGCCTGTGCATGCTTGTTAAATTCAAAATCACACACTTATGTACTAGAAATTCACCATTGGTTACCCCACAATCTTGTACTAGAGCCAACTCCAAAAAGAGAAAAATAGGCCAGGGCATCAAGGTCCCCATCAAGAAAGGATGATGACCCAATGCAAATCCTATTGAGCAATTAAGGATAACCCCAAGCAAAGAAGACCCTTGGATAAGCCATGACTTGACCTGCCCGAAGGCCTCACATGACACAACCTGACCTGACCCGCCTGAACACGTTTCCTTGGGCGCCCTCACATGACCCAACATGACCTGACTTGGATGCATTCCTTGGGAACCCTCACACAACCTGACTTGACCCGACCCGCCCGAATCCATTTACTTGGGCGCCTTCACATGACATGACTTGACCCGACCCGACTCGACCCGAATGCATTTCCCTCGGCGCCATCACACGACCCGACCCGAACACGTTCCTTGGGTGCCCTCATACGACCCGACCTGACCCGACCCGCCTAAACATGTTTCCTTGGGTACCCTCACAGTACGACACGGCCCAACTTGACCCGAATTGAACACATTTTTTTAGGCGCCATCACACAACCCGACCCGACCCGACCCAACCCGCATAAACGTTGAAGGCACGAGGGAGAAAATGGTAAACAGGATGCATGAACATGCATAAGGCACACAAGCAGTCATAGATTAGAATTTTTTATATGGCCTGCCTCACACGATCTGACCCTAATGCGTTTCTTGTGGCACGCTTACACTTCAAGACCCGACCCACCTGAACGAAGGGCACACGAGGGAGAAAACGGAAAATGGATCACACAAACATGCACAAAAAACATAGGTGATCACAACATATCATTTTTTATATCGCCACCCTCACACTGCCTAACTCGACCCATCCCGACCTGCCCCAATGCATTTCCTTGGGTGGCCTCAGAGGGAACGACCCAAACAGACCCAACCAGACCCACCCAAACGTGTTTCCTTGGTTGTCGTCACATGACCTGACATGACCCGACCCAAACACATTCCTGGAGCGCCCTCACACATGACCTGACCCGACCGAACGCATTTCCTTAGGTGCCCTCACTGTATGACACGACCCAACCTGACCCGACCCAAACGCGTTTCCTTGCACCCCATCACACGACTCGACCTGACCCACACAAACATGTTTCTTGGGCGGCCTCACATGACACAACCTGACCAAACCCAACCTGAGTCGCTCGAACATGTTTCCTTGGTCACCCTCACATGACCCAACACAACTCACCCAAACCATCTTGAATGCATTCCTTGGGCACCCCCACACGACCCGACACGACTTGACCCACCCGAATGCATTGCCTTAGGTGCCCTCACACAACCCAACCCAACCCACACAAACACGTTTCCTTGGGCACCCTCACACGACTCGACCTGACCCAACCCACCCGAATGTATTTTCCTGGGTGCCCTCACATGACACAACCCGACCCGACCTGAACGCATTTCCTTGGGCATCCTCACACAACAATACCCGACCTGACCTAACCTTCCCGAACACGTTTTCATGGGCACCCTCACACAACATGACCCGACCCGACCCGCCTAAACGTGTTTCCTTGGGTAGTCTCACACGACACGAGTGCACCCGACCTGACCAAACCCACCCGAACGTGTTTCCTTGGGTGCCCTCACACGACCTGACCTGGATGCATTCCTTGGGCACCCTCACACAACACGACCCTACCTGACCTATCTGAATATGTTTCCTTGGGTTCCCTCATAGTATGGCATGACCTAACACAAACGCATTTCCTTGGGCGCCATCACACGACCCGACCCAACCTGACCCACCCGAACATCGAAGGCTCAATGGAGAAAACATAAAATGGGTCACACAAATGTGCACAAGGCACATGGATAGTCACAACTTAGCATTTTTTGATACGAACTTCCTCACATGATCTGACCCGAATGTGTTTCCTGTGGTGCCCTCACATGACACAACCCAACCCACTCGAATGAAGGGTGCACGAGGGATAAAATATAAAATGGATCGCACAAACGTGCACAAGCAACACGGGCTGTCACAACTTAGCATTTTTGATACGGAAACCCTCACGTGACCTGACCCGACCCGACCCAACCCACCCGAATGCATTTCCTTGGGCGGCCTCACATGACACAACCTGAGCCAACCTGACCCGACTCACTCGAACGCGTTTCCTTAGTTTCCCTCACACGATTTGACACAAACCAACCTGGACGCATTCCTTGGGTTCCCTCACATGACCCGAACCAACCTAACCCGACCCTCCCGAACGTGTTTCCTTTGGTTCCCTCACAATATGGCACGATCAGACCTAACCCAACCCGAACACGTTTCCTTGGGCACCATCACACAACTTGACCTGACTCACATGAACGTGTTTCCTTGGGTGGCCTCACATGGCATGACTCGACCAAACACAACCCGACTCGAATGCGTTCCATTGGGCACCCTCACACGAACCGACACGGACATGTTCCTTGGGTGCCCTTACACAAACCGACACGAACCGACCTAGATGCATTTATTTGGCACCTTCACATGACCCGACCCGACCCGACCTACTCGAAAGACACATTTCCTTGGGCGCCCTCACATAACATGACCCGACCTGACCAGACCTTCCCAAAAGACACATTTCCTTGGGCACCCTCACATGGCACGACCAGAACCCACCCAACCCGAACACGTTTACATCACACGAAAATGTGGCTATTTCGATGATGCATTCTTACATGTAGAACTTCCAACGGCATCCCAAAATGTTGCACTTCCGAGAACATCCCAAAATGTCTCTATTTTGACTCTTTGTTCCTAAATGTCGCACTTCTGACGCTTTGTCCCTAAATGTCACACTTTTGACACTTTGTCCTTAAACATCGCACTTCCGACGCTTTGTTCCTAAATGTCACACTTCCGAAGTTGTATGCTGAAACATCTCTATTCCAACAATACCCGTAAAAATCTCTATTCTAATGCTTTGTTCATAAACATTGCACTTCTAATGCTTTGTTTCTAAACATCACATTTCTGATGCTTTGTCCTTAAACATTGCTATTATGACGATACCCGTAAACATCCCTATTCCAACGATACTCCCTAAACATTGCTAGAGCAACCCTTATTGGTGGGATTAAAAAAATTGAGAAAAATTGGGAAACTTTCCGATAATATGCCAAAACTGTCGGAACTAAAGTGTTAGAAAATTGACCATATGTACTAGTGATTGACATTGTTGAAATGATTGGAATTGAGGTTGTGAGGAAGGATCTTTTAGATGAGCTTTGAGTTGTGATATATTTTTATTGTTCATATGTGAACTACAGACATCTATCCATTCTATGTGACACAATGACATATCGAGGTCATTTGATGGTTATTACTCGACATGGTATCAATCGTAATGACACAGGACCAATGATGAGATGATCATTTGAGGAGATTAAGGATATTATTTTGGATGTTGCTACATTCGACGAAGAATACCCTCTCAATGGTGTTACAAAAAAAATCATGCTTGGCCAATTGGCTCCTATTGGTATCAGTAATTCTGCCTTGTATTTAAATGACAAGATGTTGCAATAGGTAATTGCACTCCAACTACCCAGCTATATGGAATGTTCAGACATTGGAAATCACAAAATCGGTCCCCTATTATAGGGACACCATACCATGATGACATGATGTCACGATATTATTTTCTCAGTCCCAACCTATTGTTGCTGATACAATGTCTGAAATAATCAGGTTCAAATTTAGAACCTAACTACTGCTAGTCTAGTATGAAAAATCCAATTCCTGGCATGAGGCATATGATGAAGCCATTGGCTAGGTTAGATGTTGGTAGTGTATGTTATGTTGATATATTATATTTTATTTTGGTTATAAATTGGGAACTTCACCACAACACCATACCAATATGTGAAATATGAATTAATTGTTGTGAGACAACTAACATCTAGGATATTTGTTTCTATCCCATACTTTTCCATCAACATCTAAGTTGTATTGAATTTTCATGTGTTAAATGGAGTAGCTATTGTGGAATCTTAATAGCCACTCACTTGTAGCTTCTCATTTAATATCCTCTGCTTTATTGAAGAGGAGCTGACCCAGGGGCACTCCCAAGATGCACCTGCTCAGAGTGTAGTTTCAGGGGGTGGGGAGAAAGCAATCCCAATAGCATTGATCAGGACAAACAATGAGACAATATTTAATCTACATGAGGTGTTCATAATAGAAGGCCCTCTTGAGCCCAAGACTCTAAGGATAAGAACTAAAATGCTCTAAATATGCATCTGTGACCCAATATATGTCATCCATAATTGACTTGTTGATATTTGCTTTAGTGAAGAGGAGTTGACCAAGGAGGGAGATATGAACACTTCTTTCAATTAAGTTTGTGGGATTTTATCTATATTTCCTCCCACTTATAATTCAAACAATCTATTTTTCTCTTTAATATCACTAATTTTTAACAAGGTATATTTTAGAGTGATGATCTTCTGATAAAATCACAAAAAAATAAATAAGGGAACTAGTCCTTCGTAATTGAAACCATAACTAAAAGATGAAATCTAAAAAAATATATTTATCTCTATTCGATACGAAATCCAAAAGCAATGTGAAACCTTGTGTTCCTAAAAAGTAAATGTAGATGTACTCAGATCACCCAAACTTATATTACCTGTCTGATGCAAGCTAAACAACAACAAATTTATACGATATGAATGGATATTAAAATTGTCAAACAAGATGTTTATGTAGCATTGGCCTACAACAAATGGTTCCTTACACATTACAAAATTTCAATGTTAAGTAACATGATAGCACCAACCAAGTTTCGATATTACTCAGTGCCAAGTTTGAATATTTCTTAGTGGCTTACCATCAAAGGGTGGTATTTCTACTTTCTTGTCCCTCTAAATTCCTCTAAGTTACTAATTGAAGTAGTGGGGTCGTGGTGAAGCTATAAAAGGAATAAAGCAAGTTAACTTGTTGTAGCAATGATTCCATCATACAATATTACAACCAACACTCATGCAACTTAATCAAAATGATGTCGTATGTGATCATTATTTACAAAACTACAGAGAAATTAATTGCACCAAAGATAGATATTATACACTTCAAACTCAAATGGGAAAAATAACATTTGATGGGGATATGATTCTAGCTTCATTATTCCTGCACATAGTCAAAATAGGAAGAATGCATGCTACCAAGTCAAAATATGATGTAAACCACCAAGATGGTGCTAAAACCTTACACGCTTTGAAATATTAAACTATGATTTTAAAAATATGTTATTTATTCACATGAAACTTCAATTCATGAAATGTGGTGTATTTAAATATATTAATTGCATGAAAAAAAAAAGGTTTCAATGTTTAAAAGCATGTCCAAGCTTATAATCAAATAGAGAAAAAAACAAATACAAAAAACCAGATCATAATCATGAACAAGATTCATATTGAATTATGAAGTCTAAAGGAACTTTCAAAATGTGACACTACGAACCTAGTCAAACACACAAGAAAAAATATCTTGGACATGACCCTAGTTGACAAGTTGTATTGCTCATGATGCAACAGGATTTGTACCTGTGCTGCCAAGTCAGTCAAAATCCATAACTATCTATACAATAAATACAAGTAATATTTGTAGTATTTTTTACTCTAAGATGCATTCTTATGATAATTTTATAATATATATTGATAATTTCAAAACATACCTGAATAGGCTCATCTTCTTTTCAAGAACAATTTATTGGAGTTGCTTGAACTTGGAACAAGTCTCCCACGATCTGAAAGAGTAGCAACTAAGTCAACAATGACTTTTTTGCTGCTACGTTGGATCAAGGGATTTTTGTTCCAAGATTAAATCACTCCAATAAATTATTCTCTACTAAACAGGACCAACCACGTGAAGGTGGAATCTCTTATGGCCGCCCCCCCCCCCCCCCCGCTCACATCACTCTCAATTCCCAAATACCCAATCTATATTTTATTTTATACGAACATGAGCACAAAAAAAAAATTCAATAACTAGTTAAAAATAAATGCAACAAAAAGTACGCAAGAAAACATTGAGAGTGTATGGCATAAAAATATTATTATAAATGAGTTTTTATATAACAAAAAAAAAATTCCAGGTATGGTATGCTAGTTATCATCTGTCTTATAATAATACACTATTTTACATAATCAGATTTCATTTTTCTTCTTCCTATTGTTAAAGCCCCTAACTACATCATCAACATCATTTTTCTCTACTTGTGTTTGGTGCCTTTCCCGCATAGTTGACCTAGTTGGGTACTCACGATGTCTGGTCTCATGCAGTGATGGGGTATCACCTACAAAAATGAATAATATTAAGTTTAAATTGCTAGTTTTGTAAATATCATTGAAGTAGTTTGGTAATATTAATAAATAAAAATTGAAATTACATTATTTACCTAGTGCACGAGTTGTCACCATTGTAACCATTGCCATGTGTTCCTCTCTGGTGGTAGGGTGCTTAAGTACAAAATTCTTTGGAATTTAAACAAAAAACGGTATAAGGACGGAACCCTCAATGTATAATTAGAAAATATTATAAGTAGAAATTAATTACCTTTGTGGGCCTCACTGATAGAAACATTTTCAGTGTGGTCCCCACCATAACGATCAGGTTGCATGTGAGGACTTGTTCTGGCAATATTTCACTCTCAATGCACTTCTACAAACTGTGTTATTTGGCTCGTTTAAAGTGTTTCTCCCCTGATTTAAACAAATTTGGTAGACATTATATTTATGGATGAAAACAAACATTTTGAGAGGTCAATGTTTTACCTTATCAGGCAAACTGGATCTTGCGACCTGTCCCAAGCTTTTGTGACAATAAACTATGGCTTTTTAGCTGGAACGAAAAACAATCTCTATGTCTTCCTTTGTGGAATCCATTCCAAATTCTTCACCCTACATTGCATAATGTTGTGTATTTTTAATGTTATTTGATAGGATTATGAAAATGTTGGAAGGTTATACAATTAATAAGATGTTTAGCTACTTACAATTCTTGCGGATAATTTCAAGTAGCTGCCTTGGCCTAGCTTGTGTTGGCCTTGTTTGTCAATCCTATCTTTGGTTGCCTTCGAGGTGTCAGGAAACCTATCATCAAAAGCTTGAAGTCATTTATGTAGCACACTTTTATTTTAGACATAGAGAAAATTAAAGCTATTGAATTAAAGTTGTAATTTACCTTGCGGATTGAGTTAGCATTTTTCCTTCTTTCTTGGCCTTTTTCTCTTTTCTATCCTCGATGAGTGCTCTCCACTGCCTCTCTGGAATTATGAGAGCACACTCGTATCTAGATTAATTTTGCAAGTAATTCTTATAGGTGTCCTACGTATATTCCAGATATTGGCCAACTGCTCGGGCGACTATTATTCTATCACATGTGCCCGCCCAAAAAATGCCTTCTAGATAATCTAGAAGTTCTTTTTTCATGTTGGAATTCTGGGAATTCCACCTTGTGCATATGGTTGGGCCAAAAATTACCAATGCCTTGATCTCCAAGGCCCTATAGAAATCATTGTTTCCTACACAGAAAAAGATCTTATCATTAATTTAAAAATAATAATCATGATAAAATATGTCTTATGTAGATTACATGAAACAATTAAATTATTAAAACTTACCTAGGAGTTTTACTTGATTTATAGGAACACCTTCATTGTTCACCAAAAATGTGCCTGGAATGGTCCCCATGGAGGTGACATGTGTAGCTCTAGGAAATGCAATCATAAAGTTAGCCATATCACCCTCATCACTACCACCACGTTCAGTGGTTAGCTGTGTGTCTTCTTGGGGGGCGTGTTTCTTGGATGATACCTAAAGGTGTATGAGGTGTATGAGGGGGATCCTAGGGAATCTCTTGCCTTTGTGTCCCACTACCACCAACACCGGGGACAACAAGTTGTAGAAAATGCTACATAAGAAAGAATTTTTTTGTTAGTTTAGTTAATGTAAAAGTTATAAATCGACCTATCACAATTGATATTATGCATAGCAATAAAAATATCCTTTTTATTTTTTCTTATTACCTCATATGTCTGAAGCCGGGTCATAACATGTAATATCCTTTGTTTTATTTCAAGTGATTTAGGCACAATGTCTATCAAACACTCAAGTTCCTTGTTTGCATTTTGAATCTTTTTTCGCAGCAAAAAAAAATGGACTTGGGGACGAATACAAATCTTCCTCGTTGAGGTAATCATGACGTGCACCATGGCTAAGCGTATACATATTTGAACAAAATTAACATTATTTCAATTATGTAAACAACTAAAATACCTGAAGATAGAGCAAGGTTTTCATTTTACATGTTCTTCGACTGGCCCCTTTCCACGATCACCCTACCACATTATAAAATAATAAGAACCATGAAAAAAAAAAAAAAAAAAAAATTGTTAAAGATAAGGAAACTAATCTGAAAGCAAAATTGTTATTTGTTTACTTGTCCTAAAGTTGTTCCTATGTCACGATCAGTCTGTCACATTGCAATAAAATTAGAAATGTGAAAACTTGAATACAATATCTAACTTGAAAACACAAAATGTAGACTGAAATAATTTCTAAATTTACCTTTCTAATACAAAAACTTTATGCATTAAAGAGTACAACTTTACCATCAAATGACATTCGAGTTTAAAAAGAAGAAACAGTAAATCAGAAATATTAAGACATTGTCTTCTCTAAGTTTTCAGATCAGCATACAATACAACAAGTTAGAGGCGCATTTATAAGGAGGAGAAACCAATATGGCCACCCCTTGGCTCCACAATGTATGATTATTGAAGTACAATTTTATTGTTTTGTTATGATATGTAAGATGTGTTTCCAAAAAACATTATTCATTATATGGATTTTATTTGTATACATATAAAATTTAAAAATTTAAAAAGTTCACTAAAAAAAAATTGAGCATTCTCACCCTCTCTCTTAAATTGATTAAGGAAAGATTAGAAAAAGGTATGTGACTTCATCATGTCATCTATCTTATCTGCATATTGGTAGCAACCCGAATAAGGGACACCTATATTAGACCACAAATTTTATAGTAAATCAACAATTTTCTGCACAAATCATGCCCAATGTTACCATTTTCAGTGTTGTTTCGATGCTCAGATGGGGGGTTTCAAAATAAAAACCTGTAAAACAAAAATAGTGTACCAAATACATCAGAATAATTGGATTAAAATAAATGAGCATAAATATGAGTAAAGATGTGAATTGATATGACTTCTAAATCTTAGAAAACAACACAGGTAGACGAGAAAAAAGAGAGACCAGGAAAACAAAATAGGATCAAGCTCTTTCTTCTGAAATATGATAGTTTAGAACCTTACAACCTCATAAGAACAAGAGATAAACAAACCACATTATCCCAATGTGATATATTATCCTAGACAAACCAATATTTCAGATATTCATTAACTCACAGATTTACATAGAAACCAAAAACATTTATCTCAGAAGAGAGATGAATGTATATTCAACTTGAATGAAACCTAAAACATCCCACCTGAGAATGTATCGATGGAAAACAAGAGAAGATGAATGTGATAAAGGACAACACTTTATCTTGACAACACTTGATCTTCTCCCAAGGCATAGGGCCTGCATCACTAAGGAAAAAAATGGTAGGATTTCAATCAGTTGCCACAAGTTCTTCAGGATGTATTTCTTTTTTATTTGAACATGAGGTAGATAATGTGTTTGTCAATTCAAAACTCATATATTCAGACTCAAGTCCTCTATGGATGTATTCTTCACTAACTTTCTTAATCATATTTAGGTCATGGATTTGACTTTTGATTTTTAAGTATTGCCTCCACAAAACATAGACTATCTTATGATCTTTAGCTATCTTAGCTTGTTTTCCACACAACCTCAAAATATTAAATATCATCATCTATATTTAAGAATTTAAAATTAAATCAATTAGACTCGGATCCTTTTTTTCCCATATATATCTAGGATCATGTTCCTCGTCTTTATACTCAAATGTAGGACAAGCGATAGGTATCACATGATCATTGATATCATTGACCACTTCTTCTATTTTACGTATTATTGATAATAATAAAAAAATAGCTTTGTGTGTGTGTGCAATTACAATCGTCACTAGATTCTTCTATTCCATTATCTTTCTTATCCATCCCATCATAGATAATTGAGAGGTGTTCTTTCATAACCAATATATCCCACACATCATCATGTACATTATGGTGGAGGAAAGGCAACATATATGATAGTTGACATTGTTCAACTGCTATTATTATGTAGATAACAATGGTTTAGTTTGACCTTTTTCATAGGAAAGAAATTTCATGTCTATAATTAGATTCTCATCTGACATCATTAGTGGAGTATTGTTTGGAGGAAGCGATCTATCATTTAGTCTTTTGGGACAAATGTTTGACTCCTGTCTGGAAAAAAATGATGGTCTCGTCATTTTAATAGGATTATCTTCTGTGAAATTTGGACTTAATTACTGAAAGGAACCTTTTATTTTCTGACAACCTATCCTTTGAACAATTATCACTCGAAGGAAATCTTAAAAAAGGTAATACCCTAAGAGGCCTAGGAGACCATATACATAATTGTCACATGGCTTACACGGATTTGGGACTTGCATCTCATTGGATTTACAATGATGTTGTCCATGTAAAACATATGGTATCTCACAGGAGATAACATGGCCCTTGGACTTGACTGGCAGGCTAGTTTGGGATGATTCTTGCCAACTAGTCCCCAACCTACAAAACCACTGGTGTAACTTGTTAGGAGAAAAAATCAAAAGAGAACGAAAAATAAAATCAATTCTAACAAGTACTATTAGATTCTAAAATTTTCAACATTGCCATTAATAGTTAGGGCATGTTTGAGAGTTGTTCCAATCTCATCAATTCATATGAAGAAAGTAGAATTTCATTTCCCTTTGAGAATTCAACAAACTTAACAGCTTTCAATATTTTAGCATTTCATGGCTGGCAGATCTGTAACATTGTAGAATCGGTTTCCATTACGGCTTTTAATCTTTTTAAATTAATCAAACCATCCATATTACAATTAAAATTAATTTTTTTATAGAAATTTATTTTGAATTTATTTCTATTATATTGAAAAGTTCTTCAGGTGCACATCTTTATGCTTTTTTTTTAATAGTTGTATTCTATATATTATACATTTTGGAGTTTTTCTGGGTATTTTCCAGTTGAATTTTCTTAAAATCCAGGAGATATTTTTTGGAATCACAAGTTTGATTCATGAACTCTCTACAATATGAGTGCCCCAGGGGTTTTTTTAGAGTGTTCAATCGAAATATACAATCAAAAACACATTTTAAACAACAAAAAATCATTATTTTACAAAAAATTATTTCATCGGATTCCATCCAAAAAATCTAAAACATATAATAATTATACAACATATATTTTATGTAGCAACTTCAAATTCCAATGGAATAAAAAGCCACAACTTTGAAATTCAAACTATCTCTTATGCACCTATACCCAATATTTGAAGTTTTAATTTATTCTTCTTCATGGGCCAACAAGTCACAAACACCCTATATACAAATGTCCAAATAAATAACCACAAAGTATCCATAGTATATCTCCCTTTCCAGTTTGGTTTTGGAAAATAAATTAAAGTTCATCTACTTCACAACTCTGATGCCTTTACAGTGTTCCTTAGATAAATGAAACTTAGTTTACTATCAAATCCAATATGAATAACAACTAAACGTGTCTATAATCTCATCCCTCCAAATAGGAGATAGAGTTTGGTTACATGTTAATAAAGAAAAGTTATAAGGACTAGGGAAGAAAATTAAAGCCCCTAAGATATGAAAATTTTGAAATATTGGAGAAGGTAGGAAATAATCTTTAGAAACTTATTGATCCACCTTATATGTGCATTTACTTGATAGTAAACTTAGAGAACCTAAAACTGTATGAATGATGGCATGCCTACCTTACTAAACCCACATTTCAACCTTCTATGCATATAAATGCATCCCAAATTTTCACCCAAATAAATCTCAAGCAATTTGGGCAAACTCACAATGTTATAAATTATTGAACTAGGAATTTAAATAAATAGATCTGGAGGCTTTAATATCTCAAATATGAGATTTGAGATATTAAATTAAAACTCCTTTGCGTACAAAAACCCCACCTTTCAATCTAGAGTCAAATATCTAGGTTTTATGCAGAAGCTTTTCTTTTCAAAGGTTATAAAAACCCACAATGCCTATAATATGCCCCTTTTCTACAGCCAATACTCAAACTTCACATGCGAAACTCTACCTGTTTAATTTCTATGGTTAAACCATATGATAACCCAACAATACAACTCATGCGGAACTCATCCCTTGCCTTATCTTCTATGTTTATAAAACCATATACCCCGAACTTCATAGAATAATACCCGGCCGCAAAATTTCATTAATTTAATTTTTCGCTCTTGGTATAAACCATCGCACATTAAATATCTTTGATGTGCAACTGCAAATACGAGTCCTTATAAGGTTTGGCACTTATCACCCCCCGTTCAAATGTTAAATTATTTAAATGCAATCCATACGCCATCACGAATGTTTGGTCTCTCATACCAACCATTCACATTGGATTAACAATGGTTAATACCAACCATTAACACGACAAGTCAACTGTTCATTTCATATTAAACCCCGACCATTCAACACACCTTTCAGCTGGGCCCTAGTGCCCTTACACTGCACTAAACGCCGAATGGATCCAACAGCTCAGCGTTTGTCATGCTCCAAAACCCAAATGAACGCTCATCGACGGATATCGCGTTATTAACATGCACGAGGTTTAATACTCAAAAGTTGCACGATCTAAATGGTATTACAAAACCACTCATTTCCACGTGTTGGATGAAGACCCATATCGTGTTTGAAAGGTGAAACCACTTACCATTTCAAAACTTATGCGAACCCACTGGTTTCATCCTCCCAAACCACCTTCACTATTCCTCAAGGTTTTGACTGTTCCATTGCTCCGAGTTCCAATTAACGCAAACTACTGTACGTTCTCCCTTAACCCAGTGAACCGCTTCCACAATCACTTGCTCATCGACCTAAACAACCGATTTTAATGCAGATTAAATATATCTAACAATCAAGTGTTGTCATTTCTTACATTCTCCACCAAAGGGGACCAAAATCTCGCTGGCTTCTATCGAGCCTTTCCCACGGGATTATTATGCAGGCAAATCATAATCAAACCCATGTATTCAATTCATGCAAACTTAGAACAGGAAATTAGATGTATTCGAATCATAACCCAATGCGTGACCACAGAGGTTAAAGCACGCAATTGCTCATACAATTAAAATGAATCAACACATTTCTAGTGGCTCTTAACACGAGTTTTATCACCCTGGTTCTCATACACTCTCATTACTGAATATACAGGCAGACTCTTAAAACAGATTACAGAGTCTTACTCCTACCCAGCTTACAGAGATTCAAGGAAGTCTTCACACAGAATTTAATCGACAAATGCACAGGTAGTACTGAAACAATTTCTTTCATAACATAATCTTGAAATTACTTACAAAACCTCCTATTCAGGTCATATCTTCAATCCG
This sequence comes from Pinus albicaulis, assembly GCA_034641835.2. Lineage (NCBI taxonomy): Eukaryota > Viridiplantae > Streptophyta > Pinopsida > Pinales > Pinaceae > Pinus > Pinus albicaulis. The sequence goes on from CM076580.1 coordinate 1,221,897,857, forward strand.
ATGGCCTTCTACTCTCCCTACTCTGCCTCTCCTGCTTTCCAGCTCTATGAAGCCCTATGCAGGTCTATCTGCTCAGTGCCACAGAGGTTTATTTATAAAAATAAAGCATAATTGTTTCATCTTCCCTTAATGCTCAACAAAACTCTTGAATTCCTACAGTTCTAAATTTAGCCTAATCCTAAGACAAACTGAAACTGAATTTCTCTTCATATGCCCACTGATCATTCGAGGGCAGTTACAATTCTCCACATTTAACTAAAATAAATTAAAACCTACTAAATTCACTACATAAAATTTAACTTTCTTGAAAACTAGAAACCCCTAAGTCTAACAAAAATGCATGGAAATTATGTTAGCCTAATGCCCCTACATCAGACTCCCCATGTTAAAATGATTCATGATCTCCTGATCATGTTCTTTCATCCTTGTCTTCCTGGATCCCACACTTTGTTCTGCAATTGATCATCTGTTGTAACATTCTTCTTTTGTACTTCTCCAGGCTTCCATACTTTATTCTATCTTGCTCCACTGGTTTCACTTTTACATTCTCCTTATGTCTTTCCTTTGCTATTGTTTCTCTGTTTTCTTGTTGCTATGTTATTTTCAGACACTCTCACCATTAGCTTTCTCATAAATTCAATTTCTCTGTCTAATATGTCTTCTAACTGCTGGATACTGCTCCATCTTAATTGCTGAAATTCTATCTCTGCTTCTGCTTGTTGAGTTCTTATTTGTTGAACTCTCACAGTCTCTTGCTGAGCCCTTGTTGTACCTTTAACTCTATCTCTAGCTCCTGTGCTAGCTGTACGAGAGTGGAAATTTATAAATATTTTTGGAAAAAACTATGAAATGAGATTTATCATGAGAGATAAGAGAGAATGATAACAATTTAATGTTAATAAAAAATCAAATTGTGTTAATTTAGTGTTAATAAAAAAAAATTAAGAAGTTAGAGTAAGAATAATTAATTTAATCAATGTAGTCTTTAAAAGGTGAAGGACAATTGAGAAATGAGAAAATATCTTTATTTTCATCTTCTACACTGAAATATACCATGAGACACATGAGCTGATTTTCAATATCGTGATTGATATCTTGAGCCAAGAAAAACAATCTCTCTCGATAAAGTTGGTTTTATAATTCAACCCAAGTTGCATGTTCATCTCTAAGGGTTCAGGAAGGAACTTTTGGAACATCAAGTATACTCTAATTATATATGTAATAATGTTTTTCTTTCTTGACTCTTCCGTAAAAGCGTAACTAATTACTGCTTAACCCTAATCTCCTTGGCCTTGGAAATAAACCAAGAAACCACTAACATGTCAAGATTTTGAAGGGGTGCTACAGAGTCTAGTGATGCAGAAGATAAAGACATAGGCATTGGGCTTTATCGTGTTTAGTTGTTCAAATACTTAGATTTTTTCATGTATTTTTCATTTTTCGTGTAGCAGGGTCCATCAAAAGTATGCAACATGGGTACTCCTTGAATGAGGAATCAAATTTTAATCCAATGAGTGTTTCCACTCGACATCTAAGTAAGAATAACTAATTTAATCAATATACTTTAAAATGTCAACTAAAATATTAACTAATTTATTAAATAATTAAAATAAAATTTTAAGATTAAAAGTATTAAGTAAAACGTTAATTAATTTATTAAATAATTAAAATAAAATATTTAGATTAAAATGGGCAAGTTAGATACCAAAAACTAATAAAATAAGATATTAAGAACTCAAAAAAACCCAATAAAATAAGATATTAGGATTAATTAAATTAAAATAATGAAAGGTATAAGAAAACATATAGAAATAAAAAACAACTAAACTAAGATATTAAGAATTAATTGAATTAAAATAATGAAAGATATAAGAAAATATTAAAAGAGTTCAAAGATAAAAGAGTGAATAAGTAGCCACTTTGTATAATATCAAAAATAATAAAAACTTAATATTAAGATTTAATTAAATTAAAATAATGAGATATAAGAAAATATTAAGAGAGTTAAAAGATAATAGGAAAAATAATAAAATAAGATATTAAGAATTAATTTAATTAAAATAATAAAAGATATAAGAAAATATTAAGAATTAATTAATTTAAAATTATGAAAGATATAAGAAAAATATTAAAGACTCAAAATCTATAAAATAAGATATTAAGAATCAAAAACTAATAAAATAAAATATTAAAAATTAAAAAAATTAAAAGAACGAAATATATAAGAAAATATTAAGAACTTAATAAAATAAACTAAATAAGATATTAAACATTAATTAAATTAAAAAAACTAATAAAACAAGATATTAAGAATTAATTAAATTAAAATAATGAAAGATATAATAAAATATTAAAAACTCAAAAACCAGTAAAATAAGATATTAAGAATTAATTTAGGTTAAAATAATGAAAAATATAAGAAAATATTAAAAACTCAAAAACTAATAAAATAAGGTATTAAGATTTAATTAAATTTAAATAATGAAAGATAAAATAAAATATTAAGGGAATTAAAAGATAAAAGAGTAAACAAATATAAACTTTGTATAATATGAAAACTAATAAAATAATCAATATTAAAAATTAATTAAATTAAAATAATGAAAGATATAAAAAAATATTAAGGGAGCTAAAAGATAAAAGAGTAAAGAAGTAGTAACAATTTTGTATAATTTGAAAAATAATTAAATAATTAATTAAATGAAAATAATGAAAGATATAAGAAAATATTAAGGGACTTATTATTATTATTATCATCATCTAATTTTAAGGTCATCATCTAATTTTAAGGTCATGACCAAGGATTAAGTGAGACAAAAAATTGGTGTATGAGATCCTCTTGTTTGTGAGACAAGAGACCTACTTTCGCGCAACAATTTGGATTGTTAAGTTTACGAAGGCATACCTATTGTATCCTCTCTCTAGTTTTGAACCTGTAAACTCTTACAAAAAAACACATCCTCTTAACCATTAAGTCCACTCAAATTGTGTAATATGAAAAAGAAAAAGAAAAAAAAGTGAACAAATAGCAACTTTGTATAATATGAAAAATAACTAAAAATAAAAGGAAATATAAAATAATCTAACTAAAGACACACACATATATTAACATAAAATAAAATAAATTATTAAGATTAAATGTGGCAAGTTAGATACTCAAAAAGTAATAAAATAGGATATTAAGAATTAATTTTATATATATATATATATATATATATATATATATATATATATATATATATAAAGGAATAGACCAGTAACAACTTTGTATAATATGAAAAATAATTAAAAAGAAAAGAAAATATAAAACAATCTAATCAAGCATGAAATGGAGAAAAAAATAAGGGGAAAAACAAGATAAGGGTAAATTAATAATGAGAGATCAATAGCTAGCACAATCAAATTATTATTTAAAGATGATGATGATGACGTTTACTAAAACCAATGTGGCCCATCGATCACAAGAAAGGAAAAAAAAATCAAAATACGATTCTTCAAAATCTTGTGTCTATGATCATAATAATGATAATTAATAATAATTATTAATTAAATCATTTATTTTTAATAATTATTGATATTATTTTTTAATTATAGTTAGTTATTAATTATTTATTATCTATTAATAATATTTATTTATTAGTAATTATTAGCCCAAGGGATTAATTCTAAAACTTTAAGGTATTATAAAATTAAGGGAATAATAAACTCAACTCAATAATAAAAAACCCAGTTGATATATATTTTAAATGAAGGGATAAATATTGACCATGATTAACTAAGGTTGATTATATTCACTTAAGTTTGTAATACCTTGGGGTTTTAGAATAATCTGTAAGGTTAATCACTATTAATAAATAATAAAATATTTAAACTAAACAATTAATCTTTAAAGATGAGATTCGATATTTTAGATAAAGAGCTTAACATTTGTGTAATGTTTTCATCTTTACTAGCAATTTTAAATAAAATCAACTTCCAAATAATTAATTAATTAATACTTATTATTATCATAAATGAATTAATTAATTAACTAACGTTGATTTTTATATTAATACAATATTTCTCACATAGTGACGTTGGACTATGATTGACCACGATTGATTTTCATATTGAGACAGTGTTTGTCACAATGCTACCTTGGACGACAATGATTGATTTTCATATTAACACCATCTTTGTCAAATGCCACGTTGGGCTATGATTGATCATAATGATATGAGTGCAAATGGAAAAATGATTTTTATAATACATTCAAAAACCCCTTTTAACACTATGGAAACATTCTTAACTCATCTTATCTCAACACTATGAAAACAATCTATGCTTGAAAGATTATATTGAAATCATTATATTATAAGGTGTGAATATCTATCTAAAATTGATATATATATATAATTGTTAATTTTGAAAATTTAGTAAATGTCAAACAATTTAATCTAAATAATTTAGAAGATTATATTGAAATCATTGTATTATAAGGTGTGAATACCTATTTGAAATTGTTTATTTCTAATAATTGGCATGAGGATTTCAAAATGATAATCCACACATCATAGTTAAATAAGAAAAATAGAGAATAGGTTACATAAACCGATAGTCTACATGTCATACAGTACCACGTATACAGTATCATATGGCGGACGGATTAGAGAAACAGATAAGAAGTTGTTTACTCAGCATATGGAATAGCTTGAAGGGTAGATCTTTGTTGGAATTTGGCAAAAAAATTTCAAAAAATCAGATAGTTGGAGAGTTTGAATTGTATTTTTTATAGTGGAAATGGATTGAGCACTATCAAAAATCCTTAAAACATTCAAAATACTGAGATTTAACAACGGTAAACAAGTTTCTAATAAAACTTTGCCAGATTTTTTCAAAATATTTGCCAAATTCTAGACTATTCTGTTGTTTTTTAAGACTACAGCAACCATAGCCTACACGTGGTACAGTACCATACCGCCAATCCATTTGTGATCATATTTTCACATACCTCAACCTTTAGCAAAGGACGTCTACATAAGCGCACCACATGTATTATTAAATTCGAATATCTGTGGTCGTAAGCAAAATCTAAAGTGATGATTGATCGCATCATTCACAAAGTACATTGAGATGGATTAAAATGTACGGTGCCACCATAATATGGTTTAAATCAACGACAAAAATAGTTTCGTATTATTGTCATTAGTTCTACTATGTTATCAGGTTTCCCTTTGAAGTGATCAAGATGGCAAGCGAATGTTTGAGATAATGCCTCCATTATTGTGCTTACTTAGTTTAGATTGGGTTGTTGAGGAAGTTGAGAGATTCTCTCAACTTCTCTCTCTAAGATTAACATTAGTTTAACTATATATATTTGATGTATCTTTGATTATTGAATATAGAAATTAATTGTTTGTGTGTTATTCATGTGTGTTCAATGGCTCTCTCCAATTTTTAATTTGGTATCAGAGCCTGGCTGGGTTTAATCCCTCATGGGAATACCCAGGAAGATGTGAGAGTTGTGTCGCTGGTTTGGAATGTTTGTTGTGTGAAGTATTTTTTTTATTTTCTAGGTGAAAGTTTTTTTTTGTGAGTTTGTATAGGGGCGCAGTGATTGATTGCAGAGTTTAATATACCTCGGCTAAATCTTTCGTCTGTTGGGAAAGGTTTTAATTGGTATTAATTTATTGCCCACCCACTCGCTTGATCTCAATTGGCACCATGTTTTGATTCGATGATGAGACAAGACTTCATCGTATTATTACCGTGATTGTTGCTCGACGAATTTCGCTCGCTACATCCACAATTCGCAACAAGAAACCGTGCAATCGACAATTTTTGTTTTGAGCGGTGAGCGTGTTGACGATATTCCTCACAGAGCATACAGAAGACATACTGTTAATGGCTAGCTGTGGAAGCATCGTAAGTATTCATATACTAGACCTGGCATCCGGTTCATGGGATCGGGGACCGAGCGAAACCTTCCGTTCCGCCATGGTTATTCTGAGAACAGGGATCCACTAAACTGTAAGTTGCAACGTGCAAATAGATCTTCCAACGAGGAAGCATCACAACGTTTCGGGAAAAGCGAAAGGAGCTCCAAGAAATCAAGAAAATCCAATGGGACGATGTGCACGATCGTCCAAGGATCACAATTGTGGATCGGAAGTCTGAGAGACTCATAATAAATGCTAAAGATCTGCAGAAGATGGCTTGGGAGAGTAGATATTTCAAGAGCGTTGAGGTCGTTTACATGGAGGACATGGAAGTTGAAGGGCAGGTACGGTTGATGGGGATTATTGATGGTTTATTTGGTATGGACAGCGTGGGAATGATGAATGACATTTTTCTTCCTGAGGGAGGTGTCGTTGTTCATGTTCGTCCATACGGATGCAAAGAATATCTGTCCGGCAAAGGAGTGAATTGCGATCGACTGTGGGCTGCAAACCAGGGGACAGAAATAGTACCAGGTTTCCCACAAATATTCCCGAGGTGCCGAACCTTTTTTTCAATCATAGTTCATCCGTTGGGTATAGGTTTGTTTTTATCCTGAAGCAAGACACTTTCGTGGATCCAGTGGCTTTTCGCTGCATTTTGGACACCTCACACAAGCTACTGCACGGGATTCCAGTGAATTGGCCTTCGCATCTTGCTTGCACTTGTACAGTTTTCACTTGAAATTATAGTATGGCGCCATTTTCTTTCTCAGTCCCTGAATCGAATTGAATGGAAGGCCTGATATTGGCGTTCTCGTAGACTCTCGTTATATGTAGAATTATGAATTTTTTTGTTGTGAAATTTGTGTAGTGCAGAACCAACTATGAACAATTTAGCATAATTTAAATTAGTCGTTCTTAACGTTCTACAGGGACGAGAGAACAATTGGCTAATTTGATTGTGTGAATTTTTTATATGCTGATCTTTAATAAAGCATGTCAAGGAGCATCACATAAAACAAGATGAAGCAGTGTCGAAGTTGTTAGATTAGCTCTTGAACACATTCAGTATTCAGACCATTTGCCTAGCCACTGATGGATAACCGAAAGCGAAATATCCGACAGATGGTGATTGGTCCATAGGATGGTTCATTACTTGTCAGCTCTATCGCGGAAGCCCGGACGAGCCGAGTTGTCAATACTGTTAATCTTGCAAAGTTCATTATTGCTGGTCAGAAACAAATGTATTTTAAATGGGTTGATTGGTAGCTCGAAAATGGTGGAGAAAAGAGCGCTTCCTATGAGATCTCAGAGTGGGTACAAATGTTAATGAAGACCAGGGCAGACAAATATTTGTATTAAATTAGTATGTTTTCCATTTTTTGTAATGTAGGCATTAAAGGGGGGTGTTTGAGATAATGCATCCATTATTGTGCTTACTTACTTTAGATTGGGTTGTTGAGGAAGTTGAGAGATTCTCTCAACTTCTCTCTCTAAGATTAGCATTAGTTTAACTATATATATTTGATGTATCTCTGATTATTGAATATAGAAATTAATTGTTTGTGTGTTATTCCGGTGTGTTCGATGGCTCTCTCCAATTTTTAATTGCGAAACAGCTAGTTTCATGAGTTTATGTCTTCTGGTGAACAAGAAAAGTCGGAAGATATTGTATGCTGAGTTTAAGGCTTCTGGTGAGCAAGAAAAGTCGGATAATATTTTATGCCGAGGCAGGAAAGGATTTTGTCTTCTCTTAAGCTTTCTCAAGTTACCAACTGGTTCTGTCATCAAATTTCTTTCAGCATTCAATCGCACAAAGGATATCGTCGGCCTCACAAACCTTTACAACAGCGTAGACAATCTCCAGACTATGTTTATGCTTGCTGAAAAAAACCACTTACTGGAGCCTGAAGTCCTTGAGTTACCTAAGTACAACATGTGTTGTTTGCCAGTAGTCAAGAAAATACTGATGTCATTTTTTTGGCGTTGCAGTATGGAGGGTGTGTTTCTAAAATTTGAATGTGAACTGTTAAGATGGTCATGAATCGAAAGAATCTTGTTGAAAAGCATTCCGCAGTGTAATTCGTCGGTCACATACAGAACAAGGTGCACTATTTTTTATTTTAATGGAGGTTTAACAGATTCGAGTACACTATTTGTGCTTTTAATGGAGGTTTAACAGATACGAGTAGTATTAAGTTTAGAATAAATTTGGAGATATGATCGGGGCATCCATGTAGTACATATTGGGTAATATCACATTGGATCTTCCAGTTTATATTTCAAAGCTAATATGATGTCTGTTATTTATTTGGTAATATCACATCGGATCTCATAGTTTCTATTTCAATGCTAATCTGTTGTCTAAAGCTTTGCCTTTAAAATGATATAAAAATTATCTTTCTGGTAATTATTACCCGATGGTAATTTAGTTTTGAAATCAAATTAAGATTGACGGTAATTTAGTTTTATACTGAAATTACGATTAACTTTATCTCATGATGGTTAAATATTTTATATATATATATATTATATCGATTATGGTTTTCTTTAAAAAAAATAATTGAAAATTTTATTGTGAATGACTGACCAGAATACCGGCCAGTCCTTAATTTTAAAATTTTGTTTTTGATGGATGTACATTACTAATTTAAAATTTTTGTTTCTGATGGATGTGCATTTTATAATAAGAATATTAATATTATTATTTATGTATTAATTATTTCAATAAATTTCTAAATGTGAAATGACAATGAGTTGCAACTAAAATATCAATGTTAATGGCTAATTTTAGAATTTTATGCATCTGGTCGCTATTTAATCTCATTGATCAAACTGTTTTTCTTTGTTACTTTTATTTTGGTCTCGAAGATAATTATTACACTTTGGTCTTGAAGATGAACTTTATTAGTAAGATTTATATGATAATTTAGAAAATAGCCTCAAACAATACTAATATTTTCAATAAATTTATATAAATTCATTAATATTTTTATCTTCTTTGTGATTGTATTTCAAATTATTTTGAGCTAGTTACTAAAATATATCCATCCATAGACAAAATTACTACAGCTTAGTTCAACAAGTTTTGAACCTTGCATAGAGTTTAACACTAAGGAACAGAAAGCTCGACGCTAACAGACTGATATAAGACGCACATTCTGCTTAGTTCAACATGTTTTGAACCTTGCATAGAGTTTAAAGCTAAGTAACATAAAGCTCGACGTAAGGGGTTGATATAAGATGCTCCTGTAAAATTTCTTTCGTCATAAAATTAAACTAGTAAATCATTTGGGTGAGTTTAAGCTTAATGTAAAAAAATATGATGACATAAGCATGATTTTTTAGTTTAATATTAAATATGTTTTTTTTAAATGAAAATTTGGTTGTTGGTTAATAAATATATTGCTAACAAACTATATATAATTAACCTAAAATTAAATAATTTATAGATATATTGTCATAAATATATTAAACATAAAAAAATAAAAAATTTAATTATTATTATTTCTAAAAATATATTATAATTTAATTTTACAACCATTGTAATTAAGTAATATAATTTTATTTTAAAATATTTAATAGATTTTAATATTATTTATGAGATGTGATAATTAATTTGTATTGAGTCCAAATTCAATCGAAATTTTTGAGAGAATATACCAATTAGAAATTGAATTATTTTAAACTCAGTTTTTTTTTTCTAAGTATAACTAATTCTATTATGTATAAGGTAACTAGTACAAATCAGACACAGTGTCAGCTATGAAAGCCTGAACACTGTGTTTAAAAGTCAAGCTGATCACAGAGTGCTTAGACTGCCCATATTGGGAAACCAGTCCTATTAAACAACGAGTCTTAACCGCCCTCGTAAGGGAAACCGGTTTGAATAGCTTAGAAACTGAATAAACATAGAAATAAAAGCAACTGTTCAGAGACCACTGTTTTAGCTGGTCAGCCCAGCAACAAAAACTAACATTAGCTATGAAACTGAACCAAAAAACCTGGAACGCAGAGATGGAGCTAGTCATGAGTTGGAGACGGTGGTTCCTCTATGATTCTGCAACCAAAAAACTCTCGACTGTCCTCCTTGCCAGAGTCGCTTGTATCCATGCCTCCCGAAGGTGCTTCCATGTTTTTCTGCTGCTCCTGTGGACTGAGAGGGGAGGCGACCGGTGCAGCAGCGTTTAAGGTTCCAGAACTCGGAGAGAAGAGCGCGGAGGCGGGAGAAGGGGCAGGGTAGTTGGGGATTTCCTCCCGTAGAGTGAGAGAAATGAGGGCAGTGAGGACAGAATTGGGAGCGGTGGGATAGAATTTAAGCTCTGCATGCTGCGAGGTCTGTCTAAAGGAAGGCCGAAGAGGGGCAGGAGGGACAGCCCGGGAGGAGCTGCCGCCATGGTCGAGAGCCTGAGAGGGTGGAGGCAAAGCGGCGGCTCCAGGAGCTGAAGCCGAAACGCCAGCACGTCGACGACTTCGACCTCTGCCACCTCGCAGATTCTGAGAAGGGTCCGGAGTCTCATCAGAGGAAAAAGTGCAGGGAGGAGGGCGACTGTTACCCCGGCTGAGGCCACGTCGAGCCCTCATTCTCTCACGAAGACGCGGCATTGCCGAAAAGAAACAGCGAGGGCGAGCAGGAACGAAAGGGGAAACAGAATGATCCAGGGGAGCAGTAAAATTGTTAGCGGGCTAAGCAATACAGAAGAAACCAGGAGAGGCGGAGAAAGCAAGCAGGGGATCACCACGCAGGTTCGCACCAACTCTGGACATAGAATTATAGAGACAGTGGGAGCTCTGAGTGTAATGAATGCCTGGGACCGGCTCGATGCAAGCCTGCAAGGAACAGCGCCGCCCTGTCGACGTTTTCACACTGGCCTCGAGCGAGCCAGAATTGCAGATTTCGAGCAGCGGGGTAGGCGAGCTCACCTCGCCAGAGACTTCATCTGTATCGTGCAACTGAGCCATCCGATCTTGCAACACCGCCAAAATCTCTTCCGGGTTGAGCCGACCAAGGTTGGTATCCATCGCGCGAGTGGAGTCATTAATAATAGAGTTATGGCATATACCGGGAGCCATGTGGGCTGCCCAGGTCCTTTCCATGGGGAAATGCGCGGGGTGGCGCTCCCCCTCCGGGGCATTAAACAGCCGGATCCGGCGTATTTTAAACTCAGTTTTATAAAAAATAAAAAATTAAATTATGTTGATGATGATGATGATGATGGTTAACGTCCAGACCAATCTTTGGTCTATCAAACCTAAATAAAAGAGTTATTTAGTTTGATTTAAGATTTTATTCCTATGCTCAAAATGTTTGGAGAGAAGCCTTTGGAGCTCACAATAATTTTGACATCTTAAATGGCTAGGAGTATTGCAACAAAGATTATGAAATTGAGCTCTAATGTGGTTGTAAGCGGGGCACTCTACAAGGAAGTGATTTTCTTCCTCGATGTTCATATTCTCACAGAGATGGTAGATCCTTTCCATCCATGGTGTTTTAGGAACTGTCCAATGACCTGTCTCACTATGGAGCTCATGAGAGTTCATTCTAATCTTGGCTATATTAATTTTCTTCTTTGAGCTAGTTAAAACAGAGAGATACTTTTGATCTTCTAGGGTGGGGATGATGACCTCCTTATAATATCTTAACTTTCTTTTAGCTGGTAGATCTTTCTCACACCACATTTTTTCTTTGAACTTAGAAGTAACATTTTTTTTAATGTTATTAATATTTTTCAATGCAACATTCTCAACTCCCAATGATTTAACCAGGCCTTGGTGTCTTTATACCAACCTTGTTTAAGCCTTAGGTGGTTTTGGCTGGAATTTAAAGCTAGCTTAGGAAGTCTATGGTGTCCTATGCTATTGAGCTTGTGCGTCATAGCTAGATTCTCGATACAGGAAAGATCCACTTCTATAAGAAGAATAGGATAAGGTGTATTGCTTTTTATTTTAAGGTTATACGTTATAAAACCTTTGTAGATTTGCTCAATCTTTCTCCAAAATTCTCTAGAAATATTGCAACCCCAAACTTCACATCCATATAAAATAACAAGAGTAACTAAAATTTCAAAACAAAAACTTCTTTTTATTCCATATAAAATAAATAAAATAACATTAAAATAAATTTATGAATACTCTCTATAGACATAACGCAACGGTCCCTTGAATATCCTCAGTGTCACTGGTAGATATCGAAGGGCCCATCGCTCGACCTTTTTAGTATCTAGCCACTAAAAATATTTGGGTGTGTCATCTTTAACTATAGGATGTAATTCTAAGATACAATTTTTCCAATAATGAATGTAATCCTAAGTTATCATTTTTCCAATACTCGATATTTGTGCATGTCGTCATCTTTAACTAGGATGTAATCGTAAAATATAATTTTTCCAATACTCGATGTACTCATTTTTCCAATAGTCGATATTTTTGCACGTAGTTTTAAGCCATCATTTTAGCATGTAGCTTAAACTATTATAAGGATGTAATTCTAATTTATCTTCTTATTTTTTTCAGTGCTTTATAATATTTTATAATTTTTAAATTTGATATGATTAAATTTTGATTTTACTAATATAAATTTTAATAATATGGTTTTCATATTGTTGTAATTTTCATTTTATTAAAATTGGATTTCATCATTTTAGCACGTAGCGTAAATTACATATTTTAATTTACCTTCAACTTAAATTATTATATTGCATATTATCTAATTTATAATTACAATTTCATAATTTTCTTATGATAAATTAATGTAAATGATTTTGATCTTAAAAAGTTCAACTTTGATTTAAATGTAATAAATTATATTTAAATCTAATAAATTAAAATAAATATTATTTATAATTTTATTTTTATACAATAATTTTTTTTTTAAATTTAGTTTTAAAATATTGTATAGAAATAAATAGTTTTATTTTTATAATAGTGGGAAAAATTATTATAACTGAGTTATCAAACTAGTTTTGAAGACATTTATGTTTGATTTCTATCATCAAATGTATAGTGAATCATAACCATTATTCAAGGAAAACCACACCATGGCACTTGTTCACTCTTGTCAAATGTCATCTAGGTTTGAGTCATTAACATGTTTCCTTAAATCATAGGAAAATAAGTTATTAACCAAACATACATAGTTTTAAAGCATCTAAATATAATTTTACTATTCAAACAAATGATATTAAAAAATATAATAATACAACTTTTAAATAAAACATTATTATCAAATTGATAATCTCATCAGTATTACAAATACTTAATATTTAATTGTTAAAACAAATAGAGACAAAACTTAATAACAAAATTTTTAAATGAGCAGGGGCATAGAGCCATAGGGTGTTCTATTAAGACAGTCCTTGGTGTAAAGGTTAACCGTTTGAAACTCTATGAGCAAAAAATCCAATTAAAGTATGTCAGGTGGCCGTGAACCAGGTAACCCTAAAAATTAAAAATCCTGGGTTAATATTCAAATATATAATATTTAATTTTAGTTAAAAAATTATTTTTATTTTATTATAAATTTGTAAGTTTTTACTTTATTATAGATTATGGAAATATTATATATATATATATATATATATATATATATATATATATATATATATATATATATATATATTCACTATATTTACAACACATTCACCATCATAAAAAATAATAAAATAAAATATATTTTAAAATTGTTAGAACCTAATATTGATAAACATAAATACATTTTAATTAATTGATGACCTTTTGAAGTCATTACACCCTGAATTCTTATAACTAAACTCAGCGCATATAATGAATGTCTTAGCCAATAAATAAAAGAATAGTTTATGGTTAGCCTTATTACGCCGGAGGCGTTTTCATTGCGGGCTTGGGGTGAGCAAACACTATTCACCCCAGCGAATGAAAAGCTTTTCCTACCGCGCATGGAACCAATCAAAATTTTACATTTGGATAGTCATCTGTCCAATGAAGTCTTGACGCATTGGCATAGACTCTAGTCGTTATGTCACGAGGCTTTCCAAGGAAGTTCCTCTCACTCGCTGCGGCAGCACCCTGAGGCCACCACCGACAACGGCACGCACCAATTCTGGCTCAGAGGCGTGGGAACAAACAGAGCTGGAGGATGATCACCAACACCTTCTACGAGATGGAGGCAAATGTTGTGGAGCATTTCCAGAGGGTTAACGGCACTCTACGAACAATCGACCCTCTGCTACTCTCTGTTATCTCCAGAGGCATTGGCGATGGTTTACAAAGCGAGCAGGCTGGCAATGGTGGCTTCCAAAGCTCAGCAGCCGAGTGGCACTGCCATGGCCACAGCGAAAAAGATGGCAGCAATGGCCGGAAAAAGTCCTGCGAAGGCCACGAAGGTGTTAGGGCTTAATATCCCTGTGCCGGTTTCTCCAGAAATGAAGCAGTTTCTTTGCGTTTTCGAGGTTCCCCGCTCAGAAGCAGTGAAAAAGGTCTGGGAATATGTCAAAGCTAACAGTCTCCAGGTTAATTTGTCCCAAGGCGGCGCAATTTCGTATGAAGAGGACTGATGTGTTGACAAGCTGAACATAAAACCTAGGTCGGCTGACGGGTCTCATTCATTCCTCTGTGGTTTTGGTTTATTGGGCGGGATTTAGTTTTGTTTCGGCAATTTTGTTGAATTTTAGATCTGGCTGAATGATCATGATCGAACCTGGTTGAAGTCAGGGGATTGGTGGGTTTTTGGCAGTGCAGGGTATTGGTAGGGTTTTAGATTTGTGGGTTTTTGACACCGGAGGGCATTGGTAGACTTTTAGAGTGCAGGGGGTTTTATTAGTGAAGGGGATTGGTGGGTTTTTGCCAGTAGTCTCAGAACAAAGTAGACAGAGGAGAAAGAGGGCATTTGAAGAAGAAACTGTAGATAGATACCTAGATACCTATCCATGGGTGCTTCTAAGTTGAAATGGACCTCTGAAGAGGAGAGTGCTCTCCAAGCAGGCGTGGTAAAGTATGGGACTGGTAAGTGGAGGACCATTCTCAAGGACCCAGAGTTTGCAGCTTGTCTTACAACTCTTTCCAATGTCGATTTGAAGGACAAATGGCACAACCTTATGAGTAGTTTGAATCCTGGTGGGCAGGGTTCCAAAACCCCTAGACAAAAGCCTCTTGCACCTGTTCCTATTTCTTCAGCTGCCCCTCAGTCTCCTGCAACAACATGCTCTGCAGCAGCAGTTTCGGATCATGTTATTTCTTCCCCTAAGAGTGTTTCAACATCAACTACTGCGAGGAATCATTCCCCAGTGTAAACGCTACCCTGCTAAAACCTGCATGTACTTCCGCAGCAAGGACGATGACGAGACAGGTGAGAAAATTTGCGTGTATCTGTCCTTAATTTCATGGTCGATTACTATTCATCTACTTACTTTCTGCCCACGTTTTGTCCGCTCAAGCTATGCCCCTGTCCTTCTTCGTTCCACAGTTGGCAGCAGCAAGCAACTGATAGATTTCAAGGTTATGTTATAGTTGAATGTTCACATTTACTTTGCCATGCTATATTGGCACAGGTTGATGCGCACAACAACCTTGGAAATCTGCTGAAGGCACAAGGATTAACTCAACATGTATGCCCTAAATTTTACCTTTTGTGATGTTGAATGTTGGCTTCATGAATCATAGCAGTTCGAGTGTTCAAGTAGACAAATATTTTTCATATAAAAATCAGGCTAGGTGGCTTGCTGAGAAATTGCTGAAATCCATTTTTAATATATACACTCTTAAGAAACATTGTTGAACTATTTTCACATGAGCAGGCATACCTATGCTACATGGAGGCTTTGCGCATGAAACCAACTTTTTGCGATTGCTTGGTCGAATCTAGCAGGCCTTTTTATGGAAGCAGGAGATTATGACAAAGCACTTGCATATTATAAGGTAACAATTTGATATTGAAGGATAAATTGTATATCCAAAGAAGTATTCCTATGGACAGAATTTGACTTTGATTTCCCTTGTTATTCGCAGGAAGCAATCAGATTAAAACCCAAATTTGTTGATGCGCACCTGAATCAAGGGAATGTATTGAAGGTAAAAATATTTCATCTTTGATTTCGATATTTTCATGTGAGGCATAAGGTGCAGGGATTCATTTTCTTTAATGTTGTGATTCTAGGCGATGGGCAGACCTCAAGATGCAATTATGTGCTATCAACGTGCCATTCAACTAAGGCCTGACTATGCAATTGCTTATGGTAAGCCTTATTACCAGAATTATGTAATGAATCTAGTGTCCAGCACCATTGTGCTTAGTCCTTTAGGTGGAATTGAACAATGTCTTGCAGGTTGTGTTTGTTGAATCTTCAACAGGCATTTTAATGGAGAGCAGTTAATTGTTATGATTATTTACACAAGCAAGTGCAGTTGCTGGCAGCAGTTATCGATTACTTTAGTATGAAAATTCTGGTGCAAGACATCTTGGCTGAGTGGTTAGGTAGAATTTAGTGACAGGGAGTTGGTGCATACACCATGATTGTGTGCAGGGAATTTAGCAAGCTTGTACTATGAACAAGGCCAAATGGATTTGGCGATAATGCATTACAAACAAGCTATAATGCTGGATTCGACATTTGTGGAGGCTTACAACAATTTGGTGAGTTCTATATAGGCTAATTTCATTCTGCCTTAGATGCTTGACTTGTAAATTGAATATTAATAGGGGGCCTATGCAAAAACTAATTGGAGTTGGAGACATGATTATGTGCCGCATTGCATTAAACGAGGACAATTTCTTTACCACATATAGGGAAATGCTTTGAAAGATGCTGGACGAGTGGATGAAGCAATTTCGTGTTACCAGGTTGCGAATTTCATTTGGTTTCTTGAATGTTGTATAAGTATATTTCATATTCTTCGTAAGATGTTTCAAGATGTGGTTTTGCATATGGTACATTGGTTGCTTTAATTTATAGGGATTATGTTGTATTGGATTGACTATTTACGGTTTTGATTTTATGCTTAGCTTGTAATTGCAGTCTTGTCTTCAGCTTCAAGCAAATCATCCACAAGCTCTAACCAATCTTGGAAACATTTACATGGAATGGTAAGCTTTTCCATAAATGTTGGCATTGTCATTTCTTTACTAGTGTGTTCTTATACCTTATAAAAGGCCATGTAATGGGGAGGTACGTGTAATTCTATTAGTATTCAATGCTTTTCGATCCATTTAAACTGCTTTCACTATTTATAAATGCATATGGTTTTTTCACATTAACATAATATAATTATGGTAATTCTCTTAATGCAGGAATATGATCAGTGCAGCTGCCAATTTTTATAGCGCAACCCTAGCTGTAACAACAGGCTTGTCTGCCCCGTATAGTAATTTAGCAATAATCTACAAACCACAGGTGAGAAATTTAGTATGGTGTGTTTATGCTGAAGCATTATAGTTTAACCCTCTGTTAATGATGTCTTCTTCTGAAGACAAGCTGGAAGTTAAAGGTGCATCTAAGATCTGTTTTATAACTTAACATATTGATATTGGCAGGGGCATTATGCAGAAGCTATTTCTTGCTATAATGAAGTTCTTCGGATAGATCCAATGGCAGCTGATGGTCTTGTAAACAGAGGAAACACTCTCAAAGAGATTGGCCGTGTTAGCGAAGCAATTCAGGATTATATACGAGCTGTTACAGTTAGACCTACCATGGCCGAAGGCCATGCAAACCTTGCCTCGGCTTACAAAGACAGGTATATGTCTATATTTTTTATACCATGAGGTGATCTATTATTTGTGAATGAAGCTGTAGCCATATATACGTTTTGCTCAAATTGTATTACTTTCCTGTAGTGGTCATGTCAGCACTCTCGTTGGCCCACCATTTCCCTCTATGCAGCCATTTTACTATGTTTTTAAAATCAGATATAAGGACTGGAATTTGATCTATACATTTGCAAACAGGAGAAGCTTGTAGATTGGTGTCCTTGATATATTCAATGGTAACACTAGAACCCACTGGCCTAATTGGCTGTGTGATTATAACACCTTTCTTGATTGTGCTTGAGCTTTTTTCAGTGCTGGTTATTGCATCATCTAGTGATCTTTTCATAAATTTGCATCCATTGTTTCATAAATTCATGTTTGGATGTCTTTACAATTGGAGGAAAGCTAAAACCCCACAGGGTACCATTGGATTTAACCATGCCCGGATACGGTGACTTGCAACCAAAACAGGCAAGAAGTATGGGATTAAAGACATGGGAATGTTGTACATTGGAACTAGAAGCCTTAGCCATCTTCTTATACGCTGGAGTAGACCACAAAACAGCCTGAGGGCCACTCTCCAACAGTAGCATAACGAGATCAGGGGAGCCAATGGCATGCTAAAATCTAATAACATATATAATCTTGCTTCAACTCATAAATCCAATGGCATGCAAAAATCTAATAACATATACAGAGCAATAGGATGTATGATGATATATTCATCACACAGAATAGTATACACAAGATATATACACACAAGAATGATCTGATATATACACAAGAATGATCTATAAAATAGACAGATGATTTTACAATAGGGTTTAGCGTTTACTGTTATTTGTGAATACCACTATCAATATAAAAATCCCAATGCAACCAAACCAGAAAATCAATGGGGTAAAAATCCCAATGCAGCCAAACCAGAAAATCAATGGGGTTTACTGTTATTTGTTAATACCTCTATCAATATAAAAATCCCAATGTAGCCAAACCAGAATTATCGAAAAAGAGAAAACTACTTACAGTGTTCGCATGAATCTGTGTATTTTCCCTTGAGGATTCTTGCTATGCTACAATACATTTACAGTAATGTGTGTGGAGAAGTATCTGATGCTTCGTTACAGTAATGTGTGTGAGTTTAGGTTTGAGATGATAGACAGATAAGCATGAATTCGACCACTTGGTATGAATTTTCCACGTGTAAAAACTAAACCTCTTGTCTGTCTGTCCTCACCAGTTCACTCTCCCTTCAAATTGTTAATTGCCTCGTGTTTGTCTCTTAATTCACTGCTGTTGTCTTTACAGTACATGCAAAATTATATATAAATATCCCAGTTTTATAAATGATATATTGGTTTTTCTTCCCTATGGCTATTTGATGGCAGGCCATTCACCAACAATGAGATCAATTTGCACACATGGACATCTCATTACTGACTGGCAAGTCATTGGCACCTGGCTACTGGAATTTTATCAATATTCTATTCATATATTCTTAAAAAAAAACATTAATTTCAGAATATATATTTGTTAATTAAATTTAATTTAGATATTTGAAAATTATTAATTACAAATATATATAATGGAGCAAAATAATATTATTCTTTATATAATTTTTTTCATTTATTTTTAAAATATTATATAAGATATAAGTTTACAAATAATTTTATAATTAAATATGAAATTATCATTATTAAATAGATTAATTGATTTCTTATTTCCCAATTATTGAGAGTAAGAGTAAGCCAAATAATACACTTTAAATATTAGATTATTATTATTTTAATATATGAATGGAATAAAAGCTTTAAAATGTTGGTATTTATTAAATGTGTAAAAAAATATATTTAAAAATATTAAAAGATAGTTGTTTTCCTTTTGCTTGGGAGAAAAAAAATCTAGAGAATACTAACAACATATCCTAGCCAACATACACATGTTTTTGTTTCTGCAACCATATAAAATACAACATCAAGTTTAATTAATATTTAATATTTAATAATTGATATTTTTTTTGGAATTCAATCTTCAAATTAATCATCAATCATAATTAATACTTAATAGTTTCAATTTCTATAGATGTTCAATCCTTCACTTTTGTTAATATAATTTATCAATAATAACTATAATAAATGATCAAATTTATCTGGTAATTAATACTTTTACACCATTGTTATTTTGTAGTACAAGAAAAATATATTTACACTACATATTTATAAAATTATAAGCACTATCTACCAAATTTTACCATGTCTACTCCTTATGGAACGACACTAGCACACTAATAGTGTTCAAATCCAACAATTAAATTTTTATCTCAATGAGTTGATGTCCAGCTTAGATGGATGATCTTGCTCCAACTGGATGGGAGGTTCAATTGCTCTGGAGATCCGTTGATCATCTTTTTTAATATAATAGCCAATGACGAACTTGGAAAAGATGGTAGCAAATGACCTTTCTTATACTAATGGATGCCCAAAAGACTCTTGAACAAAACACTTTTAACTCAATGATATATACTGAGACCAATATATAAATACTATATTATGTTGCAGAAGCGGATCATATGATGTAGCTGGTTTAGTTCTTTAATTAGGGTTTCAGTCTATATTCAGAAATCCTCTCCAAAGCTGTCAGGAATAGAGTTTACAAATTAATCAACGAAAACTCGAGGTCCCTCTTGTTTATGCCCCGGTGTAGCCCATGATTTTTTTACTTGCTCCAATTTCTGAGGGAGTTGCTTCTTGAGTACAAGGGCTTTCCTTTCCTTCATTTTCTCTCTTCATATTTGTCATTTGTTGATTCAAGCGGAAGGATATCATCATTACTATGCCATTACTGAGACAATTGTGTTAGTATTACTTTATGTTAGTGTAACTGGGGACATTTCATAAGGGTTTCGTTGTTGAGCTGCCATTGACAGATAGTTGAATCTCACATCAAATCTCTTTTCCGTAGGCGTTGGGTTCTATGTTTAAGATTACGGCGGAGACATGATTGTGCGTATGGAATTTGGGAATTATGGTCAGATGCGAATTGAAGGCTAAAAATGATTAGAGAATGACAACCAGTGGCAGTAAAAGTAGCAGAGAAGATGAAAACGAATTTGAATGGAAGAGTTCGTCGTTGGACCTGTGAGTAAGGACCGGAACCCTGCGTGGAAGAGAAAAACCTCGATGAACAGTGAATGCGGGTTGGAGTGAACCTGGCAGTTTGATCGCACCGCCTTCGTAGGGTAAGCAGTAATTGAGAAATCAGCGCGATCCCATAGACTGGGTGACGCGTGTCCCTAAGCAAATTTGAAAACCCGATGTCATCGGGAGTTAACGATCGTGCATTTAGCCTGCGCGATATCCATTGGACCATAAGGAGCAGTGCGACGTGCTCTCCGCCGTTCAATGATTGTCAAAGTTGCACAATTTCTGAAATGCAACACCACTAAAATATTATATTAATATGATATGTCTGCATCAAAATTGTATGATAGAATCTCAATGTTTACCCAAATGTAACATTAAAATATTGTATTAATATAAATTGGTCTCAGCATTATACGTGGACTTGCGTAAATGTTTATAACAAACTTTAATATATTCGCACCCCACTTTTAATTCCCATATTTAGTGCAGGAGTTGTGGACTTAATATTTTATTAATATAAATTTTTGTCAGCTTTATACGTGGCAGGATTTGTGTTCTTAAAATTTTATTAATATAAATTGATTTGTTTTCTTTTGTATATTTATTTGTTCTATTTTGTATAGACAAAAAAAATTATCAAATAAATGATAATTCATTTTGATTTTATAAAAGTTTGGTTTAAAATATAATGATTAATTTATAAAAGTTATCTATCCCATTTATAATATCAAAGAATAAATCAAAGAGGTTACGAAAAGGAGCCACCAAACAATGGAATGTGGTTTACATTTTTCCATCAATAATGTTAATGTAATAAATTTAGCTTTAGATTAATTTAGAAATTTTAGCACATTCTTATTATTCAGAATGAGTAATCTTCCAACACTATTCAAGTTGAACAAATGATTGTTGAAGTTGAGCAAACAACATATTTAATTTTTATAGTTTGAAATCTAAAAATTCATGTAATCAATCCATGGTAGATTTTACCCCTCATAAATTCACATTCATCATGTTCCCTAACATGTACCACAAAATGATTCATGTCTCCTCCTTCTGGCGTTCCTTTGCACCCCGATGCAATTGCTAGTTTATAAGTCCATAGGCTTATAAATGTGTCGAAGTTGGAAATATCTACCATCAGATTAAAGTGGCACATCATCAAACGATGGGTATTTCTTGCCGCTAATTTATGGACGGATGGATTGGAAAATAAGACTGCCGCGAATTTATGGACGGATGGATTGGAAAATAAGACTCACCATAATTTATAGTACGACTTTTTGAAGTTAGACGTGACTCTATAAATACTCATGCATACATACCATCCATATTTCGGCTCTATTATCTAACATGTTCATTTTCCGGCATCTGTACAAATCTGAATTTTAAAACTTTCTGACAGTCTGAATTATCTGACAATTTCATTTTCCGAAAGTTGTACAAATCTTCACGGGTTGATTTGAATTTTAAATTTACTTCCTCCCCGCGCACCGAATTGAAATTGGAATTTGGTGCATCTAGTTGAATTTTTGTTCTGAAATGTGAAAGGGGCCACCACTACCGGCGCTCAGGCATCAGCGAATTTTTCACCTTTCACAGAGCATACTAGTATCAAATCAGATTCCTGAATAGGTGCTGGAGGAGCTCAAGTCAGTGAAAGCAAGGGCCAGCCTTCTCAGAGCACCATTGACACTGCGTTCAAATCACATCCTCAAGAGGTGCTGGAAGACCTCAAGTCAGTGAAAGCCAAGGCCAATCTTCCCAGAGCACCATTCACACTGCTTTTTTCCAGGAAGAATTTGCAAAATACTCTTTTATCCACCAACATGAATCCATTGTTTCACACTGGTCAAAATAATTTTTCCAACATGCGATCGAGTTTTCAATAGATAAGACTTCCGGACCATTTTGCAGCTGCACGATTGGAATTCGAAATAGTTCACGTCACCTTTGCTTTATTGGGAGTTGGATATGGAAATTTCAATATGGAGATTGAAGTTTTTTATTTTTTTGGGATTGCTTCTGTGTATATTTCTGTTTTCAAAACATTTATGTTAAGAGCGAATAAAATAGAATATTGATTCATAATAGGCATTATCGATTTATATTATACACAAGTGTTTGTTTTTTTCTGTTAAATGGTTTAACAAACGACCTTCTATCTCTATTTGAATAGAGGATAACTTTGTGTTAGACTATTTAGCTAATTTATGTTTGTTTATTGTTTTCGATTATATCCAATGTACCTGTGCTACTGTATGAAAGGTTTACATTGGCTTTCTAACATATCACTTTATGAAAGAGTAGATTGGCTTTATAACAACATTCCAAACAAGGTGAAAATAGGATTCTTTAATACTTGCATCTTTGGAAATTTATAATTTTTCATTCCAGGCTTAACTTGAGGCGTAATAATGATATTATGCCTTTGAAAATGGATTGGATTCTGTACCTTTGATATGTAGTGGACGTGTTTCATGGTCTTCTTGAGTGAAGTGAATTAAAGTAGATGCATCGTTAACGTGGTCGAGGATCTATTATCTGGTGTACTGTTTTTAGTCTTTTTTAGTTTACTTGTTTTATTGTAGGAAATTGTGCTAGTTTATAATTATGTATTATGTATTTTTAAAGTAGGTTTTTTTAAGTAATGTGTAATTTATTGCAGTGTTTTATTTGTTTATTTTTTTTCCCTTCATGTATTGTAGATTCAAAAATATTTCCGTTGAAATTTGTATTGTATTTGTTTTTTGTTATTGAAATTTCAAAAAAATTTAAATGTGAATTTTTCTCCACAATATTTTTTAAAATTGCAATCTATTGTTATGTGATTTTTTTATTTTTATTTTATATTTGTTTTTAGATTGAAAAATATTATAAATATTATTATTATAAATTTAAGAGTGTTTTTTTTTTAATTTTGACATTTGAGTTTATGTAGATTAAATATTAAAATATATAATGGTAATAAGCATGTATTGCTTGGAGAGGTTTTCTACAACTTAGTATTAGAGAGAGGTCTACAATCCAGGACAAACATTCTACAACCCAGTATTAGAGAGATAGGTCTACAATCCACGACAAGCATTCTACAACTCAGTATTAGAGAGATGTGTAGGGGTTAGATTTAATGTAAAAAAGATTGTATATTAACATTTTTTTTAATATTTTAGTTTAATTTATTTTTATAACACTTTTTAAATTAAATGTAAAAACAAAAATGAATTAGCTAGATGTAGTGATTTAAAAAATGATTTCGTAGCCATATATAATTTTAATTAATAAGCACATTAAAAAGTAATTCTTACTTTACAACAAGATTTTGAACCATGTATATTCACTCACATTTTTACTATGGATATTATTTATTTAAAAATAGGTTTTTGTACAATAACATGGGTCAATACCATGGCTTATTAATACCACGTGTCCAAAAACAATAACTCAATTCAAAAATAAAATATTTTATATATATCTTATTTTGTTTTTATCTTGTATCTTTTAAATTAATCTGAAAGAAAACATGTATGGGAGTATGGAGATATGTTAAAATCTAAATTGCACAAAAATAAATTAAAATAAAATAAAAAATTTTAACAAATAATATTAACTTTTTGACTAATTCAAATTACATTATAACAAAAATAAATAAAATAAAATAAAAAGTTTAATATAATGTAACTAAGTAAAAATAAATAAATAAATAACCCTATAAAAAAAACAAAAATGGCCCATGGTATTGTCTCTTGATATTCATGCAGAATATATCCTATTTAAAAGAAAATTAAATGACCCGAGATACATCTTAACTCTGAATCTACCAAGAGCCTAGAGGGATCAAATCTCTGCATATACAAACCTCTTTTAGAGTGAAAAGACATTTGATCCCTCTTGGCGCTTGGCAGATCCAGAGCTAATATGGATCTAGGTTGGTGTAGATTAAATATTCAAATATCTATTGGAAATGAAGGAAGAGTTTTCATACTAGTTAAATATAAAATGTACAATGGGTAGAAGGATGTCCATGTGCTTATACATCAAAATTGTCATGACCCCACGCTAGTGGGACTTCCAACCACACATGAGCACGATGCGGCACCATCTTAATTTTTATTTTCAACACTACTCAAGTTTACAAACTACGCCTAACACCAACACTTAGTCAATTTTCTTAAGTGTTCACTTCTTTCTTAGTTATGCAATGGAAATACATTCATTAAGTTCACTAATCTTCTTTACAATTTTACTTCATAACATGTGCAATATCATCAAACAACGGTAACAAAAATGTATACACATTCATGAAGGGAGGGGAAAAATCCCAAAATAAGTTTTCCCTAAATATAAACTTGTCTAAATATTTTACAATTTTTTTACGAAGTTTACACACTTGTGCAGCTTTTCATATAGGTTTGCCCAATCCTTGCCAAACCATGCAGCCTTCTGAACATGCCCTGGCTGTAGCGCAGTACGGACCCTTCAACTCATCGTTTACCCCATGTCCAAGTCATGTAGCTCACTTGCTCTATGCAACATATGTCGCACAACTCACTCGTGTCGTGTAGACTACCCAGGTCGTGCATACCACCTGGGTCATGCAGATCATTATTTTCACACAACAAATATCGTATGATAAACATGTTAAAAAAAATAATTTCAATTTTTTTTTCCAAAAACTCGTTCATGAAAACCTTTGCAGAAAATTCGTTTGAGATTTTCGTTTGACTCACCACCGAACTAACCAAATGCGTCAGAATCATTTCCTTTGTTCGCCTTTGCTCTGCATTTGATGTGTTATGTGAACTGGAAATGAATTAGTGCCTTTGAAAGAGTTCCCTTTGTTGAATATATACACTTGCTTTCCTAAACAATTTACCAAATGACCTATTCTTTCACTTCACCCAGTGGACCTCACCCGTTTTCTCCACGCGACCGACCCAACCCATTAGATCCACCTAACCGACCTGACTTTTGTGACTCGTTTCGTTCAGTTGACCTGTTTGACTCATTTCTTTCAACCGACCCGACCCTGTGACTCATTTCGTTCAGTAGACTAGTATGACTCGTGCGGCTCACACGACTGCCTCGACTCATTCAGGTGGACACCCTTTGACACCCGTGCATGCCCTCACTTGAATTTTCTCCACACTTCTGTCGCACTTGTCAGCACACACATTGCATGCCTGTTCGCACGCCCGTTACCCGTCACGCCCGTCATATTGGGTGGGCACCCACTACTATGGCGTGCCCGCCTCATGCATCATGCATTTTCAGTTAAATGTGCCCAGGTGATTCACCCCTTAGTTATGTGTGTGTGCCCCTCCGACTCACCCATGTGTGTTTGATTAAATGGACCCATCGCCGGAGTTCAGTTTTTCAACTCTCCCCGAGTTGGTGGGTTTTCACAAGCGCAAGTCCAACTTGAGGCCTTGACATTCTCCCCTACTTTAACTCGACAACACCATCCCAAAAAATTCCATTTGGAAGACCAAATGTCACAAAGTGTCACCAAATCCAACGTCAACTATCCCTGCTGCATGAACTCCCTACTCTCTTCGCAC
This sequence comes from Pinus albicaulis, assembly GCA_034641835.2. Taxonomy (NCBI): domain Eukaryota; kingdom Viridiplantae; phylum Streptophyta; class Pinopsida; order Pinales; family Pinaceae; genus Pinus; species Pinus albicaulis. Next base: position 1,221,924,198 of record CM076580.1, read on the forward strand.
AAACTCCCATCAAGACTCATGACTCTATGCGGTAAAGACTCCTCAATCCATGGTCACTAACCACAACTCCTCGCTATACTTCATACTTCCCGATCATGTTCAAGTTTTCTCCCTCCAACTCAGTTTCATGCTACAGTCACAAATCATATCATATCAATCCATCCTGTATCGTCATTATGTGAATTGTTGCTATAATACTCCAACTCAACTTCACAATTCATCTGTGAACCTTCACAGTCCCATGACTCAAACTAGTTGGATGGCCAGTACAAACATCATCCAAATCGATGAGAATTCACCTCCTCATGCTTTCCTTGCTCACCCCTATTGTGTAACTAGATTGTGTCATGCAGACCACCCATGTCATGAAACTCACTCATTTCGCGTAGAAAAACTCATTTAATAAATCCGTTCATAAAAACTTGTTTCAAAAACTCATTTAGGAAAAATCGTTCCAAAAAATTGTTCAAGAAAATTCGTGTAGAAAAAAACTCGTTTAGGATTTTTGTTCAACCTGCCCAGGTGGGCACATGCCCTGTGACACCCTTGCATGCCCTGCGGTTCACCCAAATTAACTAAATTCCTTAGACTCATTTCCCTCATTTTCCTTTGCTACGCTCTTGATGTGTTATGCAAATTGTAGATGGATTGGTGCATTTGAACGATTTCCCTTCATTCAATATATAAACTCATTTTCCCAAACAATTTACCAAATGACGTGTCCATTCACTTCACCCACCCGACTCGACCCATGTGACTTGTTTCATTCAGTCGACCCATGTAACTCGTTTCGTTCAACCAATTGGTCTGACTCGTGCAGATCACATGATCGAACTTACTCATTCTGGTGGATTACCTATGACACCCTCACTTGTTGTACCCTATTAATTGTTCCCATGCCTGTGTTGCATTTGTCTGCACCCCCGCCACAAACCAAATCACACGCCCACTACATGTCACACCCATCGTGTTGGGCAGGCGCCAACCTCACCAATCACATGTTTTCAATTATATGTGTTTGGGTGTCTCGCCCTTTTTTTATGTGCTTGCACCCCTCCGACTCACCCATGTGTGTTCAATTAAACACGCCCATCACCCAAGTTTGGTTTTTCGACTCTCCCTGAGTTGGTGGGTCATCACGCGTGCTCGTCCACGGTCCAACTTGAGGCCTTGACAAGCATAGATCCATCATAACAACAGATCTAACATAATCCTAGAGGGATCAAATTTCTTCTGGTGCAAACTTGTTTTAGAGTGCAAAAAAAAATATTCAATTTTTTTTTGTTTAAATTGTATTTTTGAATGTCATAGAGATTACATAACATGTGCATTGAACTAGTTTTTTGTTAGTAATATATTTTAAGTATACATCAATATTAATTCATATTGAAATATTTTATTCTATAAAACATTAAAATATTTTTTTTTAACATTTTTTTTCTTAGAGTGTTCAAATATTTTGAAAAATATAAGGTCTAAGCATCTAAGGTGAGTAAGATGCTTAAACATTATATTTTTTCAGGCATTTAAGGTTTGATTGAGTTAAATATGTGACAAAATATTGGAGAAACAACTGACGAAGGCATGCAGATGTGCATTCTCATGGATTTGGATGATGGTTAGAATGACCATCCAACTAGTTCGAATCATAGGGGCACGCAAGTGCATGGATGCATGGTCAAGTTGAGATGGAGTATTATAGAAACAATGCAGATGATGACGACACATGGTGGATTAACACAATATGAGTTGTGACCGTAGCATGTAGCTGAGTTGGATGGATCAATCTTCCACACAATGGGGCAATATGGAGGATTGTGATGAGTTGTGGTTGATGACCATGGATTGAGGAGTATTTCCTGCATAGAGTCATGAGCCTTGGTGAGGTTTCGTGTGATGAGAGTAGGGATTTTATGCATTAGGGATGACTGACATTGGAGCTGGTGACACTTTGCAACATTTGTTCTTGGCAATGGATTTTGTGGGGATGGTGTTGTTGATGGCGAAAACATTTTTAAAGTAGGGGAAGGTGTTAGGCCTTGAAGTTGGATGAGCACTCGTGACAACCCACCAACTCGGGGAGAGTCAAAAAATCGAATTCAGGAAATGGGAGCGTTTAGCCGAACACACATGAGAAAGTCGGAGGGGTCCATGCACATAACTGACAAGTGTGATGGGTGAGGCGAGCGCGTTGTAGCAATGGGCGCTCACCAAGTATGACGGGTGCGACATATAGCGGGCATGAAAACGAGTGTGGTTGGGCATGCGATAGGCATGCAGACAAGTCTGACACGAGCGTCCAGACAGTTCGGGCAAGGGCATCGACCGGAACGAGTCAAGTCGGCCGTGTGAGTTGCATGAGTCACATAGGTTGGTTGAACGAAACGAGTCAAATAGGTTGACTGAACGAAATGAGTCAGAAAGGTTGACTAAACAAAAAAATTTACACACGTCTGGTCGGCTGAATGAAATGATTCAAATGGTTTGGTTGAATGAAATGAGTCACACAGATTGGGCCGGTTAGGTGGAGAAAAAGGGTTGGGTTGGTCGAGTAAAGTGAACAGACAAATTTATTGGTAATTTTTTTGGGAAAATAAGTGTATATATTGAATGAAGGGAACTTGTTCAAAGGCACAAATCCATTTGCAGTTCGCATGACACATCAAGTGCAGAGAGAAGGAAAATGAAGGAAACGAGTCTGAGGCATTCAGGTAGCTCGGGTGAACCATAGGGTGTGCGAGGGCACAATAGCGCATTTACTCACCCAGGCGGGCCAAACAAAAATCCTCAATGAATTTTTAGCATGAGTTTTCCGAATGAGTTTTCTTGAATGAGTTTTTGGAATGACTTTTCGAAACGAGTTTTTCAAAACAAGTTTATCAAATGAGTGAGCTGAAAAACCCAGCTGGTATGCATGACACAGGTGAGCTTCACGACCCAAGTATTCTCCATGACGCAAGTGAGCTACACAACCCACAATGCACAGAGCAGGAGTTGCATGAGTTAGGCTTGGCTGAATGGCGAGTTGAAGGGCCACTGTTGCAGGACGGGAAAGGCATGTTCGGAAGATTATAAGGTTTTGTAAGGATTGGACAAGCTTGTACGACAGACTGCACAATTGTGTAAACTTTGTAAAAATTTGTAAAATATTTACAGAATTTTATATTTGCGGCAAACTTATTTGGGAAGTTTCCCCCTCCCTTCATGAATGTGTGTACATTTTTTTTACTGTTGTTTGATGATGTTTCACATGTTATGAAGTAAAATTGTAAAGAAGATAAGTGAAATTAATGAATGTATTTCAATTGCGTAACTAAAAAATAAGTGGACACTTAAGAAAATTGGCTAATTGTTGGTGTTAGGTGTAGTTTGTAAACTTGAGTAGCGGTGAAAAGAAAAAGTTATGCGTTGTTGCACTGTGATCACGTATGGTTGGAAATAATCAATAGTGTGGGGGCCTGACAATGCTGATGTATAAGCACATGGACATCCTTATACTCATTGTACATTCAATATTTAACTAGTATGGAAACTCTTGCTTCATTTCCATTAGATATTTTAATATTTAATCTACACGAGCCTAGATCCATCTTAACTCAAAATCTACCTAGTGCCGAGGGGGATCAAATATCTTTTCACTCTGAAAGAGGTTTGTATATAAAGAGATTTGATCCCTTTAGGTGCTTGGTAGATTCAAAGTTAAGATGGATCTAAGCTGGTTTACTTTTCCCTTTGAAATAGGCTATATTTTGCATGAATATCATGGGTCAATACCATGGGCCATTTTTATTTTTATATAGTTATTTTTTTAATTCTAGCTTAATGTAATTTGACATTATATTATATTAATCTTTTAAATTAATTTAATTTAATTTTTTTAATTTTTAGCTTAATGTAATTTGACATAGTCAAAATGTTAATAATTTTGGTTAATAGTTTTTATTTTATTTTAATTTTTAGCTTTGTGCAATTTGACCAAGTCAAAATGTTGTATTGATAATTATAATTATTAATTTGTATTTTATTTTAGTTCATAGATTCAAACATTGTAACATTTCTCGATACATGTTTGTTTTATATTTAATTTAGAAGATATAAGATTAAAATAAAATAAGATATATATATATATATATATTTTGAATTTAAAATGAGTTATGGTTTTTGGGCATGTGGTGTTAATAAGCCATGATATTGGCTCATAGTATTGTAAAAAAACTTATTTGCAAGTTAAAAATATCTATAATAAAAATGTAGATAAATATACATGGTTCAAAATTTTATTATATGTTAAAAATTAAGCTTTTATGCGCTTATTAATTAAAATTAAATATAACTATAAAATCATTTTTTTAACCATTAAATATAACTTATAGCAATCTTCATATTGAAATTTTCATATCCAGTTCATATCGTGCTGCCCCAAAATGGTCTGGAAGAACTGCCTTATCTGTTGAAATCTGGACTACATATGGAAAATTTCCTTTGACTAGTGGATTCATGTTGATAGATAAAAGAGCATTTTGCAAATTTCTCATGGAAAAACGCAGTGTCAATGGTGAGCTTTCACTGATTTGAGGTACTCCAACGCCTCTTGAGGATCTTATTTGAACGCAATGTCAATGGTGCTACGAGAAGATTGGCCCTCGCTTTCACTCACTTGAGTTCTTCCAACACCTCTTTAGGAATCTATTTTGATACTAGTATGTTCTGTGAAAGGTGAAAAGTTCATTGATGCCCGAGAGCAGGTAGTGGTAGCCCCTTTCACATTACAGAACAACGATGCAGCAAATTTCAAATTCAATTAGGGGCACGGGGAGGCAGTAAATTTAAAATTCAAATCAACCCAGGAAGATTTGTATAACTGCTTGAAAATGAAACAGTCAAGTAATCAAGGCTCTCAGAAAGTTTTAAAATTCAGATTTGTACAACTGCGAGAAAATTTAATTGTCAGATAAAGGCTGTAAGAAAGTTGCCCATATATGGATATTAGAGTGTGTATGCATGAACATAGACATGTCACTTCTAACTTCAAAAAGTCTTACTATAGACTACTCTATAAATAAATAATAAATAAATAAATAGATTTTATAAATCTTTGTAATAAATAAATAAACTTTAAAAATCTTGTTGGCATTTTGTATTCTGTTTAATCATATCATATTTTGAGTGTCGTAAAACGTAAAGCACGTCTCCATCTATCCCTTGGAACGTCAACAGCTTTTGAAAAAATGTGCTAATGACGTTTTTGGAAAAACACAAACTCAAAAATACGTTTTAATTACTTGCAAACCCAAAAAATGTACTAATGACGTTTTTGGAAAAATACAAATTCAAAATTCCATATCTTTCTCGGTTTTCTGGTGGACTGAGATCTGAGTGCAGTGACATTTAAACTCCGCGTTGTCTAAAAAGGCAGCGTTTTCATTCAGAATTCGACAATGTTTTTCAGAAAATTTGGCAAAGATTTGTCCAGAATTTTGTTCACATCTGTTAAACTTTAATATTTTGAGTGCCCTAAAGGTTTTTGATGCTGCTGAATCTATTTCCAGCATCAAAAATGGATTCTGAGCACTCCAAGCACATGATTTTTAGAGTTTTAGTTGACCAGATTCGGACAATTTTTTGCCATCCGTGCTATTTCACTATTTCACGGTAGACAACTTCTTTAAACTGATTGATTTAGGGCAAATTGAGCATCCTGGATGAGTACCTAAAGCATTAGAAAAACAAATAGTCCACAGTACCACAGGGCCATATTTTGGTACTCAAAACCTGACTATCCTTAATGGATTCATAAAATAGCTTCTCAACGTACGCAGGCCACTTGTTAAATAAAATTCGGAAATCTGTGATTCGTAAGCAGAATCTAAAATGATTGTTGATCGCATCATTATCAAATTACTTGGACGCTCCAGTAAAATGTCCTCAAATTTTGGTGATATGCCACCTTCTTCCCCTGTGTCTATAACTAAAATATAAGCTTATAAATGTAAAATGGTGATTTGTCTATAATCGTGATTAATCTATAGCTAAAAATATCAATATTATTATGTATATATGAATTTGTTAAAAGTTTTTAATGTTTATGAATTTATTAAGAATATTTTATTTTCTTTACGGTTGTATTTCAAATTTCTGTCAATGACAAGATATCTGCAAGCTTAGTTCAAGATGTTTTGAACTTCGGATAGAGTTTACCGCTAGTGGGCTGAAAAGTCGTTACTTTTGGAGGCGCTTGAAAGTGTAAAACACTACTTTGATACAAGACGCACACTAGTAGATGCCTTGTGTGAATACAAGTTGACGTAAAAAGATAGGATTTGTGAATAACAATTTTGAGTTAATATTAAAAAAAATTATAATGATTAAAATTAAATTATTTAAATATAATATTATAAAATATAATTAATTATAATAAATAAATAAAATATTTTTTATTTTAATTTTAAAAATTAGATTTTATAATTTAATTTAAATAATTTAAATTATTTTATTTTATTTTATTTTTACGCTGTAAAGCGTCCTTATATGAAAACAACTTTCCTAAATGACAGATGTACAATTGTGTACCATTGATGATAGTGTTAGATGATTGAAACATTCTGCACCTTCAGATTAAAAACTATTATTATTAATCAGTTACATAATAAAACAGTTGCTCCCGGACGCAGATGGCGTTCTATGGGGTCTTCGACGGCTTCTTCCGCAAGGCTTTCCAAACCTGAAATACATATCCACAGTTCTGGTAGCTAAGATAATAAAACATTTTGTATCGGAAGCAGATGGCGTGGGTCTTCAATGGCTTCTTCCGCAAGGCTTCCACACTTGGAATATATTCCACCTCTTTGCCGAATCTGTTGGAAGTCCAGCTCAAGGAGGTGTTTCGGGTTGAAAGAATCTCACTGGATATGTACGAGGGCATTGATTCTTTAATGTCGACTGATTTGGATTTGCTTCTGGACATCAACTGGTTCTGGTTCAAGTTCGGTAACTGGTTTTGCTTTTGCAGTTAGCCTTCCTTTTCTGCAATTCCCGAGTTTTTCTATGATGGCTGCTTGGTTGTTATGGTGGTCTATATGGATGTCTTTGTTTTACTTCGCGTACCAGTCTTCTTCTGCTCCTTCTCCATCCCCTCAACTGCGGCAGTGCAATGAGACACAGGTATTGCTGGAGTTCAAGAGGTCTGTAAACGCGTCTACCCTTCTAAATTGGCATGCTGGATTGCCTTACTCCAATTGGGAGGGAATGGAATGCTCTAGAGTTGATAAGAACAAGTCCATGGAAGAAAACTCGCATTCGCTTATGTCAATTACAAAGCTAAATTTACAGAAGAAAGGGCTGAAAGGCATTATTTCGGGTTCATTGGGTTGCCTTTGCAACCTCAAGGAAGTCAATCTTTCTTTCAATTTATTTTCTAGTGCTGTCCCCGCAGAGTTGTTCCAGTTACAGCATATCGAAACGCTGGATCTGAGCTTCAACAATTTGTCAGGTAATATACCCTTTGTGAAAGGTTTTCGGTCCATTCAATCCTTCAATATTTCAAACAATTTCTTCAGTGGTGAGTTCCCTAAGTTCGACATGGCTTCAAATCTGACCGCCCTCATTGTCTACAACAATTCTTTCACTGGTCACATTCCTACCAACATTTGCAAGAATTCAAGGTCAGTCCAGATACTGGACTTCTCAACGAACAAATTTAATACTTCTCTCAGTGAAGGACTGGCAGATTGTCAAGCACTGGAGGAGTTTAGCGCAGGATCTAACAACCTCGTTGGATCCCTTCCAGATGATCTCTTCAGATTACCGTCATTGACACAGCTCATTCTGCCTTGCAACAGATTTTCTGGAAATCTAAGCGCGAGCATTGGGGACTTGCGGAATCTCACAGATATTGAACTTCACGGTAACAACATTTCTGGAATTCTTCCAGAGGAGCTTGGTAAGCTTGAGAAACTAGAGCAGCTAATGCTTAGCAATAATAAATTTTCTGGGTTTCTGCCTAATCTGACATCTTGTAAGAAGCTGCAAGTTCTTGATCTGAGGAACAACTCTCTAACTGGGACCATCAATCTGGACTTTAAGAACTTTCCCGACCTTTTTTCTCTGGATCTAGCCTCCAATCATTTAACTGGCAACATCCCTGCTACCATATCCAACTGGAAATTAATAAGGACATTAAGCTTGGCAAAAAACCATCTTGATGGTGAAATTCCGGATAGTTTTCGATCTCTTCCAGCTCTTGCATTTGTTTCCATTTCAAATAACAGCCTGATTAATGCTACCAGTGCACTAACTGTCTTGCAAGAGTGCAAGAACCTCACAACCTTGATTCTCTCAATCAATTTTCATGAGGGCCATATTCCTACAGATATTACAGGTTTTCGGCGGCTTAAGATTTTAACTCTTGGAAACTGCGACCTCTCAGGCCAAGTTCCCAAATGGCTGCAGAATTGTAAAGAATTACAGGTTCTTGATCTCTCGTGGAATAATTTTACAGGAAGCATTCCTCCTTGGGTTGGCAATTTCAAATTTATGTTTTATTTGGACATGTCAAACAATTCCCTCTCAGGAGAAATTCCCCTAAAGCTTACCTAGTTGCAGAGTCTCACATCAATACAGAACCTCACAGCAACAAACAAAACTTCTCTGGAATTACCTCTATATGTGAAGCACAATAAAAATGCGAGCGGACTGCAATATAATCAGGTGGCCAATTTTCCTCCTGCATTGTACCTGAGTAACAACAGACTCAAAGGCAGAATATGGCTAGGGTTTGGGCAAATGAAATTGCTTCACATCTTAGATTTGAGCAAAAATAATCTAATGGGAACCATCCCCGATACGCTTTCTAACATGGCAAATTTGGAGAACCTAGATCTGTCTGGCAATAATCTCAGCGGAAGGATACCTGCATCTTTGAGGAACCTCGCATTTTTGGCAAAGTTCAATGTCGCTAACAATCACTTGGAAGGACCAATTCCTCTTGGAGGTCAATTCTTCAACTTCCCTATAAGTAGTTTTGAAGGAAACTCAGGGCTTTGTGGTTCGTCGCTTCCTGTCTACAATAGCAGTATACCTGTACTGTTAACCCCTGGAATTGGTTCTCAAAACAAGCTGGGCAGAAACACTATTCTGGGGATTGCTTTACTTCTGGCTACAATATTATGGAGCTTGTCAGGGAGACAAATTAAGATCCAGGATTTTGAGAATGAGGATGAATTTAGGAGGTCCTTAAGGTTATCTGAACACGTGGGATTTACTATGGTAGTTCTGTTCCAGAACCGGCATAACAAGGACCTTACCATTGCCGATCTCATTAAAGCTACAAACAATTTTGATCAGGCCAACATCATAAGATGTGGTGGCTTTAGGTTGGTATATAAAGCCACCATGGCAGATGGTACAAAAGTTGCAATTAAAAAATTGACAGGAGACTGTCTCCAGATGGACCGGGAATTCAAGGCCGAAGTGGAAGCTTTGTTAAGAGCCCAGCACAAAAATCTTGTGTCCTTGCAAGGATATTGTATACATGGGAATGACAGATTGTTAATTTATTCATACATGGAAAATGGAAGCTTGGATTATTGGTTACATGAAAGGCCTGATGGAGGTGCAATGCTGGACTGGGAAACCAGGTTAAAGATAGTTCAAGGAGCAGGCGGGGGATTGGCATATTTACATAGAGTATGTGAACCTCACATTGTCCATCGGGATATCAAGTCAAGTAACATTCTCTTAAATGATAAATTCGAAGCCCATTTAGCAGACTTTGGCCTATCGAGATTGATTTTGCCTTATAACACACACGTGTCCACAGAACTTGTGGGAAATATACCCCCTGAGTATGGTCAGGCCTGGATAGCCACTCTCAGAGGGGATGTGTACAGCTTTGGGGTTGTAATTCTGGAGTTGCTCACTGCAAAGAGGCCTATTGATATCTACAAACCAAAGGGATGCAGGGACTTGGTGTCATGGGTGCAACAAATGAGATCTGAAGGTAAAGAGGAGGAAATATTTGATCCCTTACTTAAGGGCAAAGGTTATGAGGAGCAGATGTCACGGGTACTCGATGTTGGATGCATATGCACAAATCATAATCCTCTGAAAAGGCCTACCATTCAGGAAGTTGTTTCATGGCTTGAGAATGTTAGGGATAATTCCCAACAGATCAAAAAAACATTTTAGTTAGTTGGGAATAGGATTATCATCTCTCTAACTTGAACACACCCAAAGGTGTTTTCTTTGCTTGCTTAATTAACCTAGGCTTTGAGAAAAATGTGGAAGGCTTCTCCATATTCTAAAATGTTCACAGAAAGGCAGGTTATGAAAGCTTAGTTACTGTTGCATCTTTTCATTTATAGTCAGTTACTATTCAATAGGGTTAAATACAGAAGATTATGACGGGAATAAGGACTGAGTCTTTTGTACAAAAGCAGACGACATATATGACTTTGTAAATTCTGACTAGAGTTTCAAGTTTTAACAAATTTTCTCTCGCAATAGGCAGATTTTTTATCCTTAAAAAATTTAGATTCATCTTCCAAGGTTCTGGAGAGAAGTATGAAAGAAGCAATGATTGCAAATAAGTCTCTTTGGTTCCAATGCAAAATCGCCTTTGATGCAACTGGGTGATTAATTATAAATGTAGTGAAAATATCATATGGAATGGCCAGAAGCTGCATAACTACTGTTGGCAGATTTCCCCCGTAGTTCCATGTACATTTGTTAAAATTTGCTATGGTAGGTCAAGAGGTTTTTTTTACCTTATCATAATTAGATTAAAATAATTTTTTGGAAGAGTTTGATTTGTAAACCATTTCTATTTTTTTAGTAGTATTATGTTATAACTTTCTCCCATAGTTATATAATATTTGATCATATATATATATATATATATATATATATATATATATATATATTTCAATTTTTAAATTTAATATTAATGGTAATAGGGGTAATTTGAAACTCTTCATTAGGATTAGTTGAAATTTTAAGATTTTTTATTTTATACTACTATTTCCTATAGTATTTCTTTACAGCGTTTCCTTTGCAACATATGGTGCAATTGCTAGTTAAAATTTTAAGAACAAAACAATTTAATATTATAACATGTAAATTATTTAATTTATATAAAATTGAAATTTCGTCATGAAGAATATTGAAACCTAATCCATTATGATTGAAATTTTATTATGAAAAATATGGAAAGCTAATTCATTATGAACTGGATTTTTTCTAATTAAACTTAATTTATGATTACTATTACTACAATATATAATATATAACATTAAATATCTTGTTATTTAATATTATGACATGTAAATTATTTAATTTATATAAAATTGAAATTTCATCATGAAAAATATTGAAACCTAATCCATTATGACTGAAATTTTATTATGAAAAATATTGAAAGCTAATTATTTATAAATTGGATTGTTTTTTAAATTAAACTTAATTTATAATTACTATTAAATTAATACAATAATTTAATAATACAACATGTAATATGTAACACTAACAATGATATCTTGTTATAATTCTTGATAGAAGTTTCATATCGTACAGAACCGAACATTTCTAAAAATAATATTAAACGTTCACTCCATCAGTGCTATAAATTCCTTAAGTCCCCACAGTGCTATAAATTCCTTAAGTCCCCACACACCTCACTGAAAGGAGGTCCATTATACAACATAGCATGTTAACCATGGTTCAATTCAACTCAAACAGAGCCAAACTCAGAATTAACAGAACATGTAAATCATGCGAAGGTATTCAAATGGTAATCATATATCGATAATCAACAATGTTACGAATTTTAAGTCCATAATGATGAGATAATGTTAGGAATCCTAAGTCGAGTACGGTGATATAAGGATATGACTTATCCATCCATCAAGCCCCTATCACATTAACATTTTACAACATTGCTTTCATAGTATATTTTTTTAATTTTAATTTCATTTTAAATAATTTAAAATATAACATTGCTGCCATAGTAATCTATAGAAACATTTCTCAAATTGTAACATATACCGATAACTTCACATGGAAATGGAGGAGTTAAAATTTTTTATACAAGTTACTCACAAGTAACTATCCATTCACTATTAAATATTCCTTACTCATCATTACATAGAATGTTCACTAGTTCATAGTGTAACTTTAGAATAAGAATAGTAAGCTCCTTAACCATTAACAACTGCCATTACAATACATTAACATAATACTGTATGATGTAACCTTTCACTCATTTCATTATTTATGTAGTCATCACATACTTGGCATTATGAACATCACAACAAGAAAGGAATCAACATCATCATTTTGACACAATAATCAATCACATCATTGAACACCAATATACCCTAGAAACCCCGTAAGGTGAAAACCAGCAAATGTTTAATTTTTATTATTAAACGCTCGTGAGAGTGTTCAGCCCTCACTCAATCGCTTATAAGGGATACCATCCCTTAACCATCGTTATAAATCTTACAAGGAAATATACAAATATCTAGTTTAATGCCATTACAATAACTATGATAGTATTTACCCACTAATCTTCATATCATTGTGGCATGGATGTACCTACAATGGACCATCGTACATTGGGCCATCCTGCAACTCACACTGATCTGCATGAACCACTAATAATTTACCTGCCACCAGGTAAGAATAATATTCCTTTGTACATGTCACCATCATTCCCTGCTATGATGCCTTCAACATACATTGATGTCAAGATTCATAAAGTATTAATCAATCATTTCTTATATCTATACTATAGTGGCTTCTCCATCTAATCTTGTATATTCATGGCATGAAAGTAAAATACCTTGATATTCTCCCTTTAATAGAACATAATGCATATGTGCTAGTTATAAGTAATCACATTAACTATTGTTTCCCTCGCATAAGCACACATTCCTGCAAGACAATTGTTACATCTCCCCATCATTTCTTTAAAATAAACTGATAAATTAGTTACAATGTTCGTGCATGCGATTTATATAATTTTAATCAAAATAGCTAACCCCTAAGCTATTACTTTTAGTGCATGGAATGGAAGCTAACATAACAAATGCTACTCACATGCATGCAAATACATATAGATTCCAAAAGAGTCTCCCCAAAGGAGTGTTTACACAACGAAGCACATAAATTCCTTCACGAATCTTCCCAAAGAAGTGCTTAACACTTTCATTTTTCCAGGAAATATAACGTAATAGGCATGCAATGACATGGTTTCATTTCCATAAAACTAATGGAATAAAGCATAAGAAAACATGTCTTATTCTCCAAAGGTTATACCAACTTTACCCATACGTATATATCAATGAACCAAATCATTACTTTAGTTTGTGTACAGGTAATTCATCTTCTTTGCCAAAGAATCTTTTCTAAAGTAGGATAACAAAACATGTTAACTTTTTCCACATATAAACTTATATTCTTTCCATTGAAATCTAATACAACTATTGCATGCCTATGCATGACCTTATTCCAAAAGAACTAACATAAACTAACATATTAGTTTTGATATCATAAAGGTACTCACATATACTCCTAAATATTAAGATAGCTCAACATTTCTTTATACATGCAAAGAACATGCCTCTATAACATAATGGCTATTCTTTGTGCATGCAAAAGAGATAACTCTCCCTCTTTGTGCACGCAAGAGAGATAACTCTTCCTTTACTGTAGGAAACACATTTCCCTTCTTAGAATTCTATCATCATGAAATACTATTTTTATGTAAAAGATTAAAATAATAGCAATCTTTAACATAATAGAAATCTTTTCAAGAAAAGACAACATGGATTATTTTCTAAAAAACCCGCACAATAAGTTTTCCTTTTACCATGCTATATCTCTAATAACATTATCTTTCTAAAAGACTGACATAATACCAATATTTTCTAGAAATACACGGATTATGTATTTTTAAGAAATTTAACATAGTAACTTTCCATATATATATATATATATACAAGCCAAGTCATATTTCCTTTCCAAAAGTTAACATAATTATTATCCTTATCTACACTCAGTAAAATATCTTTCTTTACTAAGAAAGATAACATAATTTCTCTATAAAAAAGTCAAAGAATTATTTTCCAAAGAAATTACAATCATTCTTATCAACTCTGAAAAATTACGATGTTAACTATATCTTTATGCACCAGAACCGGGTATTACAAATAAATAATTTTAAATAAAAATAAGACAGTCGACCATAACTTCAATGCTACAAAACACGAAGACTTACTAAGTTAACTTGTCATTCTCTCACAGTTGCTTCCTCTTATAATACACATATGGCCCTCATGAAGGTGCAACATGCATGATTAGTGAGGACATGAAATCTTTGGAGAAAGATTGCAGAGACAACTTTGTATAGCAATTTTGAAGGCACTGGAAAAAAATGCAGATACCCTTTCCATTCGAAGCTTGCATATTTTCAAATATGAATCAGTTCGTTATATCCCATGGAACATAACAAGAACATTCAGAGAGCGATTGAGGATAGGTTTCAATGAGCGAGCCGACTCAGGCAAAAGAGGCTATAATCTTATGAAAATGCATGATTGTTTTTTTTAGAAGCTTTTCTGGAAAAATGCTGAAAACTAAAATTGTTGGATCGATCCTCGTAGCCTCCCGTAAATAGAGAATTCCATAGATGGTTATAAGGAATTTGTTTCCAACAAATTCTTGAATAAACAGTTACATTACGTAAAATTAATTCACCGTGAGTTGGTTGGAGTATATGTGTTACATACTCCCCCCCATGAAGAGAACATCGTCCTCAGTGTGCTTTTCTCACTGAAACTTAAACTTATACTCATGATATAACAGTACAAACAACCCAAAGGGGTCCTTCCCCTCACAATGAAACACTTTCATTTCCTTAAATGCCATTAATTGAGACAATAATGTTTTTATCCATATTCATAAGCATGTATAGCACAAAGAATATTTCATTTCCATTTTTATTTACTTGTCTATTTAATCAATTCATAAAAATATGGAAAAATCTCTATATGAACTTACCATTACTTACAAATTACTATTGGAAGTAATGATGGCTTTTACGCATGCTCTCTGAGAATCGTTGAACAACACATCAACACTCCATGGAAAGAGCCTGTAATGTATGACTAACAATTCAATCATATTAGTCACATAGTTTGAATCAAATTTAAATACTTGTTGTTAGACTCTGTCTTGTCAAATCCTCTGTCAGAGTCAAATTCACCAAGGTTCATAGTCATGGATGACAAAAAGTCTTTAAGAGTTTTAGGTCTAGGGTTTTGTTGACTCAGCCTCATGAAAGGTTCAATTTCCCTTGCTAAGTTTCATAGTCAATAAGGCTTGAGATTGATTCTTCTTCAAAACCCTGTTTTGAAGAAGAAATCATTAAATGTGTTTTTTTTAGAATATGTAATTTGTCAAAGTGTTCCAAAGCTCTACAGTTCCTCAATGGCAGCCTTGTTTCAGCTTCAGCAGTTCTATACCCTGTGAGACAAAAAGAAATCCATCAGTCAATTGATCAGAAACACAATATCCAAAGCAGGAATAAGCCACTAACTCTGGATTACACAGTTTCCTTCTTTTGAGAAAACTGGAAAGAAGATATCACTTTGGTATGATATTTTATTACAGATGGTGTTATCAATTTTGTGGTTAAAATACCAGAGGAAGTTTCAGTGAGTTAGTGTTTCAGGAGTTTGTAATAAGTATTTTTGAAGTCTGCCCTCATGTGACCCACTGTAGAGGACACTTTCACAGTTTCTTCTTGTTGTTACAGCCAAAGATAATACATGACATGTACCACCCTGGATTGTAATGTATGATATGTTTCTTGAATTATTTGACACCGCCATGGAATTAAAATCACAGGAGCTATCAAAATCCAAACAGCTCATTTGGTTTCGGTGATTTCATTTGGTTTTCAACTGCAGGGATCCATCATAGCACTGGGAGGCCGAATTCATGGTGTTAGAAACAATGTTGCATCATAGAAAACAAGTTTGCAGTTTGCATTCAAAATTATGGTGATACAAAATGAGGATAAGCATTGGTATATTGTTTAAATCTTTTGTGGACAGGCACTAGAGGAGCGCGCTACCCATACGAGATGCGCGCTACCCACTTTGTGCGCGCTACACACTTAAATGCCACGGCCAGTACAAAAATACACGGGCACTACCCACATAGGGCGCGCTACCCGTTGGGTAGGTGCTCTACCCATACAGAAACAGAGCTTAAAAAATGTGTCTTGCGCCCAGTTTCGTATCATCTGTCAAAGGTGAACGTTGGCGCGTAGTTGTCATTTTGCTGGCATCTTGTTATGCCAAATTGGCTGGTGTGATCTGCATAGGAATACAGGCTACGATTACTCGAAATAATTTGTTTTCATTGCGTCAAATAAAACATGAAGGTCCTGCAACAATCGGTTCTGAAGGATGAGTGAAACTCCAGGATCGATCCACCAATAGCAAATAAGAAACCTGAATTCTGAAAATGTTATTTCAAGGAACAAAGATAGAGATTTTCCTCCAGTTCCAGTTATGAATTTGTATGGATTTTTATCAGCTAGTGAAGGCATTCCAATTTTGAAGAGGCAGCGCTAGATGGAATCACAAAACCCTGCCAAAATCGGTCTAATAGTTGGGTAAAACATGGGCATGATTTATCAGATTGAACATAAATATTCGGTATCCAGATGGAAAATCCACCGATCTCCAGGGCACATTGAGCACGCACGATAACAAATTTTCCAATTTTATATTATGTTGTTGCTCAAATTTTGGGAAAAAGAAAAACAGTTTCTGTTGAGAAAGTTAGAGAGTAGAGAACCCCGCTTACTCTGAAATCTATTTAACTTGAATTTAGCCTCTGAGCAAAGGAGAAGGGTCGTGATCCATGCAACAGGGGATTCGAATCCATAGGAAATGAAGTAGAAAAATAGGAGTGCATTTCCTATTTTGTCTTTAGTCATGATCTACAACTGCAGTGTTTGTCTTTTAATAGGTCATCAAAGCGTTTCAAAGGGAGCGATGTTCTGTATTCAGAACAACTAATTGGCTTTCCAGCCTTGTTTGTTAAATGATAATTAGACCATTCCTTATTTGGGTCGATTTGTTATCCCACCTCTAGGTGTATATATCAGACCGAATAATCATTTGTAAAGAGGGAGCTATGAGAGGTGTGTGGAAGAGAGAACAGAGTTTCATTATACGCTGACAGATTTAACGAAAAATACAACACTGAGATTCTTTGTGGGAGTTGATTTAGCATTTTTCTCTTTTCTTATGTTTCATAAGTGTAGTTTCTGTAATGCTTACATTTCATTCATAATCATTGTCTGTTGAATACTTTTAAGTGTGAAGGGCATTACGCTTTATCGTTTCCCATTTTGGGAGGTATTCATTTTCTATGTTTTCTTCAGTTTGATAAGGATTCAACTATTGCCCTTGTCAACCTCGCAGCGGTCTTTCACTCCATATAATTCCAATTTGATTGTTAAAATTCATGCTTATCCTGCCTCAGGAGATAATCTGTGTTTTTCATTTAATCTCTCCTCTTGCTGTCTTTGCCCCATGTAGCCCAGAAAACCCCATCATTTATTTAAAAACCTCTTTCATATCTGTTTACTAGCCTAAAATCAATATCAGTGTTTCATTTAGGTCATCTCAGATCCTATTGGACATCTTTCACTGAGTTTGACCCGGAGAGAGCCCTCTCCTGTCCTCGTAGGGCTAGCTACGAGGCTAAGCTTGGTTTGATGTTGCCTCGAGTTTTGCCTTCTTCAGCCTGAGGCAGATTTGAGCGCTAACATAGTGGCGACCATACTGGGGAAGTCCTCCCCGGTAAAGGATAACAAAGTTCAGATCCGATTGCTGATGGTGGACAGCAGTCAGACATCACAAGGCTGAAATCATTCACCGGCAACTTCATTCACTGAACAATCCAGAAATCAATGCTTCATGGCGACCTCACTGCTGACGGACCGGATTGCAAGAAGATACGCTCCCATGAGCCGAGATCACATCCCAGGTTTTCCGAATAAGATGCCCAAGGTGGACTGGCTTCAGAATTTGCCTATGTTCAGAAATGAGGAAGGTAATGACGCTGCTCTTCATCTGGTGAAATTTCACATTCATGTGCATAAATTTAAGATCAATTTTCCTGAAGACTATTTGATGAAAATGTTTATGGCTACTCTGGAAGACGAAGCCCGATCATGGTATGAAATTTTTCCAGCTGCCTCTATTTACTGTTTAAGGGGTTTTCATACCATGTTCTTTGAAAAGTATAAAGAATCATATCCATCCTTGAATTTAGTTCAGAACTGTTGTAGCCATGTACATAATTTCATTGAAGATCTAGAGAATTTTTATGGTAATAATGATTTCATGGACGGAGAAATCATGGAGGCTCTGTACGAGAATCCATTTCAGAAAAATGAAGAGAACCTAGAGGATGGCCATCAAAATGCTCAGGAAATTTTGCAGCAGAATCAAGATCAGCAGGTTGAAGCTGGCCATATGGCTGAAAATGATGAAAGGAGAATGATATTTCAGATCTGCCCACAGAAGACAGCAGCATGCAACCCATCAAAGAGAAATCTGCTGTTGAAATCATCTGGAATGCAAAAGACATAGTAATGGATCCAAATGTTCTCAGTCCTACCGTCAGTCCATCATTAGAACACAACCTTCATGAAGAAGCAATCCAGTCAGTTCATGAAAAGCAGAATGAGATCTTTGTGCAAGTAAGTGATGAATCTCCTTTCGATAACTCAGTAATAAATGATAGTTTGAATGCTCTGTCATATGAAGATAATTACTGTTTAAGCATAAGAAAACAAAAGGCATTGTCTCCTTTGTCTGAAGATGAGATAGATCGGCTTTTGAAAGGTCTTGTTTCAGCCGAAGCTACAGCAAATTTGCAGTGCACAAATACTCAGGAAAGTGTTGGTGAAATTTCTTCCTCATTTGAAAGAGATGACTGTCTTGTAGTCAGTTGTGTAGATCAGCAAACAAATAATTTTTTCTTTCACAAAGATGATAAGGCTGTCATGTTTGATAATCTTGAAGATTTTTTTCTGTTTAAGAATGATCTAGATCATAAAGTTGAGGAATATATGCCAGAATTTCTCATGGTCAAGGAACCTACAACCAACACTCAGATGGCAGATACATCTCTGTGCATTTCTATCCCTCAGAAATTAATTGTCCTTTCAGATCAGAATGGAGCGAATACTTGTATTTTTGCAGCTGGATCTTCGGATAAGCCCGTGTTTCAGGATTTTCAAGACCCCTTCAGCATTCTTCTGCAAACATTAGAAAGGATAAATATTTCCTGGTTTATTATCATAAGCTTTGGTTTCAGTGATTGTGTTGAGTTTCCTACAGGTTTAGCATTCTGCCTGCTCGAGGAGAGTAAAAGCAGAAATATGGTATGCAGCCATTTGCTGGATTGGTTGCATTGGAAATCCAATTATACATGATTGTATATTCACATAAGTATGCAGGTGGTTGCCATCATGATTTTAAGAGATTGATGGACTGCTGCCCTTTTCAAAAGTTTTTTTTCAGTCATTTCAGTTTGCCTCAAGTCAGTTTGAGTTGATTTTCTAGTTAATAAGTGGAGTTATCAGTCTTTAGTGTGTTTGTCAGAATATTGATTCCATAGCCCAATGGATGGAGGCACTGTCTACTCTCCCAAAGCTCTGCGATTCTTGGCACCTCCAAGAAGCGGCAACTGCCATCCCCATTGGAGCCAATGTTAGACTCCGTCTTGTCAAATCCTCTGTCAGAGTCAAATTCACCAAGGTTCATAGTCATGGATGGCAAAAAGTCTTTAAGAGTTTTAGGTCTAGGGTTTTGTTGACTCAGCCTCATGAAAGGTTCAGTTTCCCTTGCTAAGTTTCATAGTCAATAAGGCTTGAGATTGATTCTTCTTCAAAACCCTGTTTTGAAGAAGAAATCATTAAATGTGTTTTTTTTTAGAATATGTAATTTTTCAAAGTGTTCCAAAGCTCTACAACTCCTCAATGGCAGCCTTGTTTCAGCTTCAGCAGTTTTATACCCTGTGAGACAAAAAGAAATCCATCAGTCAATTGATCAGAAACACAATATCCAAAGCAGGAATAAGCCACTAACTCTGGATTACACAGTTTCCTTCTTTTGAGAAAACTGGAAAGAAGATATCACTTTGGTATGATATTTTATTGCAGATGGCGTTATCAATTTTGTGGTTAAAATACCAGAGGAAGTTTCAGTGAGTTAGTGTTTCAGGAGTTTGTAATAAGTATTTTTGAAGTCTCCCCTCATGTGACCCACTATAGAGGACACTTTCACAGTTTCTTCTTGTTGTTACAGCCAAAGATAATACATGACCTGTACCACCCTAGATTGTAATGTATGATATGTTTCTTGAATTATTTGACACCGCCATGGAGTTAAAATCACAGGAGCTATCAAAATCCAAACAGCTCATTTGGTTTCGGTGATTTCATTTGGTTTTCAACTACAGGGATCCATCATAGCACTGGGAGGCCGAATTCATGGTGTTAGAACCAATGTTGCATCATAGAAAACAAGTTTGCAGTTTGCATTAAAAATTATG
Organism: Pinus albicaulis; assembly: GCA_034641835.2. Taxonomy (NCBI): domain Eukaryota; kingdom Viridiplantae; phylum Streptophyta; class Pinopsida; order Pinales; family Pinaceae; genus Pinus; species Pinus albicaulis. Next base: position 1,221,944,841 of record CM076580.1, read on the forward strand.
GTGATACAAACCGAGGATAAGCATTGGTATATTGTTTGAATCTTTTGTGGAAAGGCACTAGAGGAGCGCGCTACCCATACGTGGTGCGCGCTACCCACTTGAACGCCACGGCCAGTGTTAAATAACACAGGCGCTACCCACTTGGTGCGCGCTACCCATTGGGGAGGTGCGCTACCCATACAAAAACAGAGCTTAAAAAATTTGTCTTGCACCCAGTTTCCTATCATCTGTCAAAGGTGAATGTTGGTGCGTAGTTCTCATTTTGCTAGCATCTTGTTATGCCAAATTGGCTGGTGTGATCTCCACAGGAATACGGGCTACGATTACTCGAAATGATTTGTTTTCATTGCGTCAAATAAAACATGAAGGTCCTGCAACAATCGGTTCTGAAGGATGAGTGAAACTCCAGGATCAATCCACCAATAGCAAATAAGAAACCTGGAAAAATACTTAATGAATTCTGAAAATGTTATTTCAAGGAACAAAGATCGAGATTTGCACCCAGTTCCAGTTACGAATTTGTATGGATTTTTATCAGCTAGTGAAGGCATTCCAATTTTGAAGAGGCAGTGCTAGATGGAATCACAAAACCCTGCCAAAATCGGTCTAATAGTTAAGAAACATGGGCATGATTTCATTTGATTGAACATAAATATTTAGTATCCAGATGGAAAATACACCGATCTCCAGGGCACATTGAGCACGCACGATAACAAATTTGCCAATTTTATATTATGTTGTTGCTCAAATTTTGGGAAAAAAAACAGTTTCTGTTGAGAAAGTTAGAGAGTAGAGGACCCCGCTTACTCTGAAATCTATTTAACTTGAATTTAGCCTCCGAGCAGAGGAGAAGGGTCGTGATCCACGCAACAGGGGATTCAAATCCATAGGAAATGAAGCAGAAAAATAGGAGTGCATTGCCTATTTTGTCTTCAGTCATGATTTTACAGAATCTACAACTCCAGCGTTTGTCTTTTAATAGGTCATCAAAGCGTTTTAAAGGGAGCGATGTTCTGTATTCAGAACAACTAATTGGCTTTCCAGCCTTGTGTGTTAAATGATAATTAGACCATTCCTTATTTGGGTCGATTTGTTATCCCACCTCTAGGTTTATATATTGTATGGAATAATCATTTGTAAAGAGAGAGTTCTGAGAGGTGTGTGGAAGAGAGAACAGAGTTTCATTGTACAGTTTTTGACAGGGATTTAATGAAAAATATAGCTCTGACTCCTGAGATTCTTGTGGTGTGGATTTAGCATTTTGTCTTTTCTTATGTTTCATATGTAACTTGTAATGTTTTACATTTCATTTCATAATCATTTTCTGTTGAATACTTTTAAGTGAGAAAGGCAGAAATCCAGTTTACTGCTCTGCCTTGGGAGGTATTCATTTTCTATGTTTTCTTCAGTTTGATAAGGATTCAACTATTTCCCTTGTCAACCTCGCAGCGGTCTTTCACTCCATATAATTCCAATTTGATTGTTAAACTTCATGCTTACCCTGCCTCAGGAGATAATCTGTGTTTTTCATTTAATCTCTGCTCTTGCTGTCTTTGCCCCACACAGCCCAGAAAACCCAATCATTTATTAAAAAACCTCATTCATATCTGTTTACTAGCCTAAAATCAATATCAGTGTTTCATTTAGGTCATCTCAGATCCTATTGGACATCTTTCACTGAGTTTGACCCGGAGAGAGCCCTCTCCTGTCCTCGTAGGGCTAGCTACGAGGCTAAGCTTGGTTTGATGTTGCCTCGATTTTTGCCTTCTTTAGCCTGAGGCAGATTTGAGTGCCAACACTTGCAACTATCAAACATTCTTGCAATATCAAGAGATGTTTTAATCAAAATACTTCCACAAGTACTCAGAGTGCACAAACCCTCTAATCAATGCATCACGTGGACACCGTCTTACCTCTCGCTAAAGACATCCACACAGTGAATCGAGTCATATGTAAGCTCCTTATTCAACCATAGGTTTCACAAGTAAATGACTCTACTAGCCCGGTACCCCGGCGCTATACCCATCTTATATCTTAGGCAAATAACGTAGATGATTCAAATACTAGGATGAAAATTCAAAAAGTACTCAGAGAGCACCTAGCTCTCTAATCGTACCAATGGTCAATTAATGCACCATGGGCATATCCTAGCCTCTACTAACACATTCAAACAAATTAGTAATAAAATAAATGAACTTATACATTCAGTAATTCATTTTCTAAGTGCTAAGCTCCTTTCTTCTTAATATCTACATAAGATATATAAAAATTTATTTTAATATAACACATAAATTTTTACTTAACTTGTTCCGTTATGAGAACCACAATGGTAAACAAAATGCTCCTCCTAACCCATAGGAGTCGGTTTCCACAACCAAATTGAGTCATTTTCATATCCAGATAGTTATTCGACAAAAGACCATTTCAGGTCGAGTATGGATTCCTCTTGGCAACATCATGCCTATTCCTCTGACAACGTCCTGTCTATGAGGAATTTTTGGACCTCCTCCAACAGGCTCCAAAATTCAATAGAGGTGCCTCAGGTTTTTCCCCTTCACCATCTTGGCCAACTCTCTTCCCTACTGAGATCATATATCTCTAGGGGGAGAAAATCCGGGTAGGTAAGTGCCATCAACCCTTCCAGGCAGGCAATCACCATCAACCCAAGGCATTCTATCCTTTCACAATTGTTGTCAATTGTCTGGCATGTTAAATTTCTCTTTTAGCATTCTTTCCCATAGTAGATTACATAATTAAATTTATGCACATCATACATAAAGAAAAATAAACTTTGTGTACATCATACATCATACATCATACTTGCCCTTAACATGGGTCCAATGATACCTAGATTAACAAGAAACATGACTAACATACACATGACTAATATACATGCGTTGTACATTATTATTTCCCAAATAACAAAGTCATACACATTATAACATGATGCTTTAACATTTACTGTTGCAATTCGCATTGCAATGTTTGCGATGTTTTATTTTCACAGGTTTTCTATAGCCATTAAGCTACCAATGCTTACTATAAGCAACACTGCTAATTGTAAATATGCATTTCTTAAGCACATATTATCTTACGAAATCCTTTTAAGGTCCTGCATAAAATGTTGTCATGCATACAATGTCGTCATGCATACAAGTATATACAAATATTCATTAATGCGTACATGTCAATAATTATTAGAGTATGAGTGAAAACATTTCCAATTCCCATAATGTTCTGTTACCAATAGACTGACACATGAAGTAATTATCATAATCACTTGTTCGCAATTTTCAAATATCTTTAGTCAAAATCAATTTGTGCATATCAATTTCATTAGTTATTCCTTCATAACTAATCAATGTTATTAATAATATTAATGTATCCATGACACGATTCATTCAAAAATTAGTCATTCAATACCACTAATAATCTTAATGCGTTCACGACGACTCATGCAAAAACTAGTCAATCAACTAGTCATTATAGTCAAGTCTCAGTACTTGACCCATTAAGTATTTTTAACAACTAAAAGGCTTTATTCAATTTAATTTTAAAACACTCTATCATCTTATATAAGGACTTTCCTCATCTTTTGCATTCATGCATTAGTTTTACACACCATCACTATACACGTTCATCTTTTTAAAGTAGTGCATGGTAACTTTAGAAATTTTATTGCATGCAAAAACAATTACTTCTTTTCAAACTCAAATGAAAAGTAACTATTTTTATTTCATGCTTTTTATAATTTATTTCCTAAAGAAATAAAGCATAATACACATATTAATCTCATATGCATATTCTTATCTGGAAAAAGTATATTATAATAGCATGTACTTTTTTAAGAATTCTCTTAAATGGAAGCTAATCTCATACAATGCCATGTATATAACAATTCATTTTTAAAGGAAATCAACATGCATATGCATAGACTTGTTAAAATAAAATAAAATAAAATACTCATCTTTATTTCATTTGAAGAAATTCTCTCCCTACTGCAGTACTCATCCCTATCAGGAAATTCACATTGCTCCTCTACAACAATGTTTTCTTTTAGCAGCATCTACAAAATTTCGGGAGGAAAGCTTTCAGAGCTCTCAGAAGATCGGATTCTTTGCCAAGCTTTCGTTTGACAGTCCTAAATTTCACCTGAGTCAAGCAGTAAGCTGCAACAGAAATATTAATAGCAAGGTGCAACATGTTGAGTGTCATTAATATCTTGCAACGAGTGTCTCGAAAGACAGATATCAAGCTTCAACATGTCGATGTCATTATGTTCACTAAATGTATGAGTAATATGTCATATAACCACAGTTAATAAACAAATCTCACTTTCACCAGTGAGTATTCAAGTTGTTCATAAATACAACAAAGGTTTTATTGTCTTCTCACTTTCACTAGTGAGTGCCTAGGTTGTTCATAAGTACAACAAATTTTTTTATTGTCCTTTATCCTCAACAAGATTCCAATGTTATGAAAACAGTTTTGCAACAACATTTATTACTCATTACTCTTTAATGTAGTTATAAACATGAATCACACATCTCATGTCAAGAGTAGACTACTGCATATATCATTCAATATGTAAATTTCTATAATTGTATATCAATTAATATGTAAATTTCTAGAATCATACGTTAACTTATGTTCATTAGTAGCATACCTCAATTTATTTTTGCTTAACAAATCCCAAAAGTGTCAGTGATGCTTTCCTTTAGCTCTGATACCACTTGTAACATACACCGATAACCTCACATGGAAATGGAGGAGTTAAAAATTTTTATACAAGTTACTCACGAGTAACTATCCATTCACTATTAAATATTTCTTACTCATCATTACATAGAATTTTCACCAGTTCATAGTGTAACTTTAGAATAAGAATAGTAATCTCCTTAACCATTAACAACTCCCACTACAATACATTAACATAATACTGTATGATGTAACCTTCCACTCATTTCATTATTTATGTAGTCATCACATACTTGGCATTATGAACATCACAACAAGAAAGGAATCAACATCATCATTTTGACACAATAATCAATCACATCATTGAACACCAATATACCCTGGAAACCCCGTAGGGTGAAAATCAGCAAACGTTTAATTTTATTATTAAATTCTCGTGAGGGTGTTCAGCCCTCACTCAATGGATTATAAAGGAGACTATCCCTTAACCATCATTATAAATCTTACAAGGAAATATAAAAATATCTAGTTTAATGCCATTACAATAAATATGATAGCATTTACCCATTAATATTCATATCTTTGTGGCATGGATGTACCTACAATGGACCATCGTACATTGGACCATCCTACAACTCGAACTGATCTGCATGAACCACTAATCATTTACCTGCCACCAGGATAAGCATAATATTCCTTTGTACATGTCACCATCATTCCCTACTATGATGCCTTCAACATACATTGATGTCAAGATTCATAAAGTAGTAATCAATCATTTCTTATATATATACTATAGTGGCTTCTCCATCTACTCTTGTATATTCATGACATGAAAGTAAAATACCTTGATATTCTCCCTTTAACAGAACATACTCCCTTTAACAAAACATACTGCATATGTGCTAGTTATAAGTAATCACATTAACTAATGTTTCCCTCGCATAAGCACACATTCCTGCAAGACAATAGTTACGTCTCCCCAACATTTCTTTAAAATAAACTGATACATCAGTTACAATGTTCGTGCATGCGATTTACATAATTTTAATCAAAATAGCTAACCCGTAAGCTATTACTTTTAGTGCATGGAATGGAAGCTAACATAACAAATGATTCTCCCATGCATGCAAATGCATATAGATTCCAAAAAATTCTCCCCAAAGGAGTGTTTACACAATGAAGCACATAACTTCTTTCACGAATCTTCCCAAATAAGTGCTTAACACTTTCATTTTTCCAGGAAATATAACGTAATAGGCATGTAATGACATGGTTTCATTTCCATAAAACTAATGGAATAAAGCATAAGAATACATGTCTTATTCTCCAAAGGTTATACCAACTTTACCTATACGTATATATCAATGAACCAAATCATTACTTTAGTTTGTGTACAGGTAATTCATCTCCTTTGCCAAAAAATCTTTTCTAAAGTAGGATAACAAAACATGTTAACTTTTTCCACATATAAATTTATATTCTTTCCAATAAAATCTAATACAACTATTGCATGCATATGCATGACCTTATTCCAAAAGAACTAACATAAACTAACATATTAGTTTTGATATCATAAAGGTACTCACATATACTCCTAAATATTAAGATAGCTCAACGTTTCTTTATACATGCAAAGAACATGCCTATATAACATAATGGCTATTCTTTGTGCATGCAAGAGAGATAGCTCTTCCTTTACTGTAAGAAACACATTTCCCTTCTTAGAATTCTATCATCATGAAATACTATTTTTATGTAAAAGATTAAAATAATAGCAATCTTTAACATACTAGAAATCTTTTCAAAAAAAGACAACATGGATTATTTTCCTTTTACCATGCTATATCTCTAATAACATTATCTTTCTAAAATATTGACATAATACCAATCTTATCTAGAAATACATAGATTATGTATTTTTAAGAAATTTAACATAGTAACTTTCCATATATATATATATATATATATATATATATATATATATATATATATACCAAGTCATATTTTCTTTCCAAAAGTTAGAATAATTATTATCCTTATCTACACTCAATAAAATATCTTTCTTTACTAAGAAGGATAACATAATTTCTCTATAAAAAAGTCAAAGAATTATTTTCCAAAGAAATTACAATAATTCTTATCAAATCTGAAAAATTACGATGTTAAATATATCTTTATGCACCAAAAATGGGTATTACAAAGTAATCATTTTAAATAAAAATAAGACAGTCGACCATACCTTTCAATGCTACAAAACACGAAGACTTACTAAGTCAACTTGTCATTCTCTCACAGTTGCTTCCTCTTATAATACGCGTATGGCCCTCATGAAGGTGCGACATGCATGATTGGTGAGGACATGAAATCTTTGGAGAAATATTGCAGAGACAACTTTGTAGAACAATTTTGAAGGCACTGGAAAAAAATGCAGATACCCTTTCCATTCGAAGCTTGCGTATTTTCAAATATGAAGCAGTTCGTTATATCCCATGGAACATAACAAGAACATTCAGAGAGAGATTGGGGATAGGTGTCAGTGAGCGAGTCGACTAAGGCAAAAGAGGATATAATCTTATGAAAATGCATGATTGTTTTGTTGAGAAGATTTTCTGGAAAAATACCAAAAACTATAGCGGTTGGATCGATCCCCCGTAGCCTCCCGTAAATAGAGAATTCCATAGATGGTTATCAAGAATTCGTTTCCAACGAATTCTTGAATAAACAACATTACGTAAAATTAATTCACCGTGAGTTGATTGGAGTACGTGTGTTACACAAATCCAATAAAACAATTTTTAAAATATATCTCATAATAAAAGTGCAATTACATTATTGTCATAATAAGCTATAAAAACGGCTCTCAAATGTGATAAAATATTTTTTAAAATATGTATGAAACTTTTATTTGCAGAGTGGTCAGAATTGCGATTGCGAGTGGAAAACTACCAAAACTGTCTCCTTACCTATTTACCTTTACCATTTATTAAAAAAAAACCTTTTATATTGTTTACGTGTACTATACACAATCTGGAATTATATATATGTTTTATCATGTGCATCTATACACGATTAGGGGTATCTTTATTATATCATTACCTTAGTCGCTCAGTGATTATTTACAATATATTCGATCTGTCTTAGTATTTGGTTCATGTATGGTGGATTTATTCCGCTTACACTATAAGAATTTACTATGGTATTGGCACTTCAACATTGCATTAGGAAATCTGTCAAATTTGTACAGGTATTAATTTTTTGGGGATATTTTCGTAAGTTTAACAGCTCATATAAATCATTATACCAATCTCAAGGATTAACCCGTCCCAGGCTATTAATATTGATTTGGCGTTTCGATGTTTTTATTTATTTGTTTGTCCTGTCGAATTCATTACATCCACGTTTAAAGTCATGTAAGAAGGGTTGAGCTACGGCCTCCATCAGGCGTAGCTACCTGGCCGTCTCATGTCTGATGAATTGGCATCTCTCACCATCAACAGTGATCTGAGTAAACGGGGTAGGTTAGGGTAACTATCCACCCCCAAAACCCCGCCATTACTCCATTGTCGTTGCCGTTGGTGAAGTGAGCTCGGCTCTGCAACCCAAAGACCCTGCAGAATTCTTTCGGCCATCACTCTGTCATGAAACCTCTGCCAGCTTAAATGAATAGTGAGATTTTAGTTCCTGTGTCTGTTCTCCTTCTTTCTTAGGTGGAAAGTGAGAAAAATGTATTGTGTAACCCTTTGGCGCTATTTCTCTAGCTTCGCAGTTCAACCTGTGACTTTGCAATCCTTTTCGTCCGTCAACTCGGCGGTTGGTTCCAGGCCTACTCCCGTGGTTCCATGACTAGAACCGGATACAGTGTTTTCTCCAGCATATTTCTACAAGCATATCTCTGCGGTAACATTTACAACTAATTCTTTGTTTTTCCATTAACTCGCACACATTTTAGGTTTGAACTTACAATAAAATTTCTGGGTTTTTGTTTTCGTTTATCTAACATGCTTTGTTTTTTTGGATGGAAGCTAGCAAAGCTCAAGCCGTCTCGAGACTCCTTCGGTATGCAGAATTTCGAGCAGCTTCCTCTCGCCTTCTTATGGGATAAGTACTGCTCTCATTCTTGTCAACACTCTGTCTATTTTCCTCATACAGTAATATCCATTTGTTCCTGTGCTCATCTTGCAGACATGGATTATTCCAACTACCGTTTTGTCACCCAGCTCTAAGAATAGTTTGGTTTAATGGGAGTTTTTAGTTTGAATATTGACTACCTCTGGGTTCTGTCCCAATCCAAATCATATAAATGGACTTGTTTATAATTTTTCCCAGTACTATGTTTTGAGGGTTTAATTCCCGAACAATGCAACTTAGTCTTCAATAAGTAGAATTTACATTATTAACTTAGTGTTGTTTATTAAGCCTGTTGAGGCACTATTTATTAAACTTGAGCATTGTTAACATTATGCTAGTTAATTTGGCGAGTTTTGTGGACTCCAATTATATTACTGCTAGATTTACATTGCTATATTTCCTAAATGTTATACAGGTTTTTATGATTTGATTAGCAATTCTACTTTTTCCAAATGGAGCATTTTCTGTTTAGATATAATATGTTGTAATTCTTTTTAATTAAATTCGCAGTGTTTCCCTCTATCTGGTAAAGGTTCTTTTGGGACCAGAACGGTGACCCAGTCATTGAGTTCCAGTTCTAAACCCGCAACCTACCAGTTCTCCCCTTTCCTTGCGTATATTTCTCTGCAAATTGGAAAAATTATTTAGTTCTTTATTAGCTTGAATAGTGTCTTTTCTGGACTTATAAGTGGTTCCAAACAGTAGCATGTATCTTCTAAATTAGTACTATGACAATCCTCATATCAAAAAAGTAAAGTTTATTTCCACAAATTATTACCGTAGCAAGAATTTCATAAATGACTATAGTATCATGTATTATCCAGTAGTACATATACTGTGGTATTTACTGCGGTAGCATTTTCGTTACTATTAATTCCACATAAAATGATAATAGTACATAATTCCTACTTTAGCTTTCTTTTATTATAGAATATCTGTATTTTGTATTTACAGCTATCTTTCAGAATGAAATACTTAGTTAATTTGCTTATTCATTCACGGTGCATAAAGGAAAATCAATAAATATAAATTTGCATTTCTTTTCAGAACCATAAATTGCAACTTAAATTCAAAACATTGAACAGTAAATTTTAGGTGCACTTTTTATCTACTTTAGAGTAACAAGTTTTCTCAGTAACTTTTGGTCCACCCAACCTTGAGTGAGGTGATTACCTTCTTTGCTCCCCTTTGCTTCTCACTAGATCTGAGATAGTTTTCTGAGACAGGAACTCTGACCTTAAGATTAGAAAATAAAGTCTTGCTTCTTTTGGGTAATTTACTACAAGCATTAGCTACTTAACCTTTCACCTTCTCTGCACAGAATCCCATTCTCTCCTAGGATTTTTCCTTAAATATTTTTTGAGAATATAACTATTAAAACAATTTCAACCTCTCCCTAGATTTCTTGGAATATTTTACCACACAGTTACTTTCACCTTTTACTCCAATAAAATTATTATTTAATTAAATATTTTAAATAAAAATTATGTATTAATGTCACTAACTATTGCATCATTCGTTATCCATTCTAAATGTATTTGATAATAACTCATGTAATAACAAGTAAATAATAAAGGAAAAAAAACAAAAAGTTACAAGAACAATGGCCAACTTAATTGATTTCATGAACCAAAAGTGGTATATTATATCGAAATTAACTATTAAATCGTGAACTTAACGAATTTCAAATTTTCATGAACTAAAAATTCTATACCATATAACTATTAAATGACCCACTTAATGGTATGAACGAATTTCTATTTTACTATAATATATAACTATTAAATGGCCAACTTAATGGTATGAACGAATTTCAATTTTTTAAAAAATCAGTATAGTCATAACTATAATTTTTTATATATATTATCATTTTGATTACATTTTTCACTCAGAAGACTTAAGTTGAGGATCAACATCCTTTACTTACTAACAATCACCAACTAAACTATCTCACTAGACTTTAATGGTATTACTTTAAACAATCAAACTTAAAATATTATAAAATACAAGTGTCTCAAATTCACTAATCTCCAAAAATAAATTTATTAATAATCACATCAAAATTAATGATATAATCAAACCGAATCTAACCAAACAACTATGAAATCACAAAAATTATAAACTACAATAATCTTAGTCGCATGCAAATCGGACTTTAATAAAATAAAATTTAAAACAATATTAGAACCACATTATTAAAATCATTTTTTAATAATATGAAATTTAAAAATTTAAAAAAAAAAAATGAGTATGGAAAAAGAATTACATCCTTGTAATAGTTTATGCGACAAATATGTAGCATTGGAAAAATGATATCTCGAGATTATATCCTTGTAAAATATGGCACGCTCAAATATTTTTAGTGTTTAGAGACTACATAGGGTCTAGCAATGACCATTCTATATCTGCAAGTGAAACTGAGAATATTGTAGGACCAATATGTCCATGCTGAGCATTCATAACTTCAGTTCAATGTTGTTTTATTTATTTTTTCATAATATTATAATTTTATTTATTTATTTATAATATTATAATTGAAAATATAATTAACTTTACATTTAATACAAATTAAATATTGCATTTCATAAATATTATTAAAATTTATTAAAAGTCTCAAGTTTATAAATAATATTAAAATTTATTAAAAATGTTGGGAGGCAGCTCAAAGAGTAGCTACTTGTTTGATAAATAGTTGACTTCTTTAAAAAAATAAAAAATAAAAAAATAAAAAACAAAAATTTATTGAATATTTTGAAATAAAATAAAATAATATAATATTAACTCAATAAAATAATTATAAAATTAATTTATAATATTTTTTAAATAATAATTAAAATTACTTATCTTATATATTTAATTATATTATTATAAATAAATATATAATTTTTAAACTGATAATTTAATAATAATATCTTAACCATACATTTATTTCCTAATTTACTAATGACCAAAAAATAATATTAATAAATATTTACTAAATATCGTTTTTATCTAATAATATATTTTTCCATTAACGTTAACTCACTCTAACTCCAACTTTAAAACAAGTCAATTCATAATTTTTTTTATCTATTTTTTTATAATATTATAATATTATAATTTCATTTCTTTTATTTATTTTTATAATATTATAATTGAAAATATAATTAACTCTACACTTAATACCAATTAAATATTGCATTTCATAAATATTATTAAAATTCATTTCATAAATAATATTAAAGTTTATTAAAGATTTTGAAAGGCAGCTCAAAGAGTAGCTATTTGTTTGAGAAATTGTTGAATTCCGTTACGACGAAAATAAATTATTAAACATTTTGAAATAAAATAAAATAATATAATATTCACTCAATAAAATAATTATAAAATTAATTTATAATATAGAATAATGTTTTCTGATTAATCACAAAATTAAAATTTGGTAGACTAATGTGGTTCATTCTCAGGGCAAGGTGAAGGAGATTGATCTCATTGAATAAATAGAAGGATGCATTATTGTCCGGTGATAGCTGTTATAACTAGGCATTAAAAACTAACTTTTATTTAGTTAGTTAGAAAATTTAAAAGTTTTAATTATTTAAAAATATAATTTAGAAGGGTCAAAAAATATTATAATAATGTAGTAAATTGAATAAATTATAAAATAAAGGAATAATATTAAAATAAGGAGAAGGATAAGATGAATAATATATAATAATTTAGTAAATTGATTAAATTATAAAAATAATAATAAAGGAAATAATATTAAAATATTCTTCTCACTAGAAGGGAAGATGGTTCTATTTCTCACCAAGTTTTCTGCAAGAAGAATCACACTAAGCAGTATCTTCACGCTGATTCTCATCATTTTCCTACTCAGAAATTTGGTGTTTTCTGCACTCTCGCTACCTGAGCTCTTAGAATATCTGATGATAGCCATCTGGATTCGGAGAAAATCCCATCTTTTGGATGTGTTTGAGATTAATGGGTATAGAAGTTCTCAAGGTCTGAAGGCCTTTCAAAAAGCCGCTAAAGGCTCAAGAGACAAATATTCTCGGTTGGATCATATCTCCAAGGTGAATCTTCTGTTTATCCAAGGGACCTCTGATAGAATTGCCCATGTCTTTAGGAGAAATAATGTCGCCTCTTCTTTTAGACCTCTCTGTACTATCAAGAATTCTCCCGGATCGGTTAAGGACCCTATAGACCCAAAGGACATCAAAGGCGTGTACTTACTACCATGTTCCTGTGGTACTCCCTATATTTGGGAAACTGGTCAATCCATTAGATAGAGAATCCATGAGCATGCTGCAGACATTTGGCACAATAGATCCCGCACTTCTACTCTTGCGGCGCATGCTGGGAAATCATGTCACCATGTTTTCATTGAAAATTCCAAAGTCATTGTCAGGGTGGATCATTTCCATCATAGAAAGCTGAGAGAGGCTATTGAAATTGAGAGACGTCCTAAAATCCTCAATAGAGATGATGGGTGGAAATTAAGTAAGAGCTGGATTCCAGCCCTCTCTGGGTGATTCTTCCTAGTCCCTTTGTTTTGTTTTTCCCCTTCTATTTCTCTAATTTATGTTTTTATGCCTTTCCTCTTGTTTAGATTTTTTCCTTGTTTTTATATTATTATTTTGTTTCATATATATATATATTTGAAGTGATTTATTTTTCTCAACTCATTTTTAATTCTTCCCCCTCCCCCCTTTTTTTATATATATTTTTCATTTACCCCCTTTCCTCCTATTTTAGTATTATTCTCTTTATTATTATTTTTATAATTTAATCAATTTACTAAATTATTATAAATTATTCATCTAGCGCTTCCTCTTATTTTAATATTATTCCCTTTATTAACGTGTATTTTATAATTTATTCAATTTACTACATTATTATAATATTTGTTGACCCTTTTAAATTATATTTTTAAATAATTGAAACTTTTAAATTCTCTACGTAATTAACTAAATAACTGCTACTTTTATTTATTCAAAGAGATTAATCTTCTTCTTCACTTTGTCCCGAGGATAAACCACATTGGTTGGTTCAAAACGTCCACCAAATCCTAATTATGTGATTAATCCGAAGACATTACTCCACATTATGGATCACAAAAGTCTTAGATCTAACATAATTTATAATATATACTTTTTAAATAATAATTAAAATTATTTATGTTATATATTTAATTATATTATCATAAATAAATATATAATTTTTAAACCAATAATTTAGTAATAATGTTTGTTAGCCACCTGTAAAATTTGATTATACCAAAGGTGGCTAAATATGTTTTGAGCCTTCAAGGAACAATTTTTCCCTATCAAAAACTGTTGGCTCTTGAATACTCTCGAAGGCCTCATGCCTCTGTCCAGATCCTACACTGCTGTTTACATCCTAAAAACCTCTTAAATCCTACAAAAATTCAAAGTCAAATTACTGTTGCAGACCCCTTTTTTCCCTTCCTTTTCTTCCAAACTAACCTCCTCTTCTATCCCTCCACTCCCCATGAAAATCCCTCATTTCCATGTTTCTCCTATTTCCCCTCATCAAAATTCATTTTATAAGGTTAAAAACCCACTTTTTAACCTTACCGCAACCTTCATTTCCTTTGAAAAAACCATAAAAAACGCATATTTTCTATGCATCAGGCTTAAGCCCCCTCAGGCTAAGCCTCTAACCTTTTTTCGTCCATGCGCCCGAGCGCCAAAACCAACTGCTAAACCTCGCGGGTGCTTATCCTCTCCAATAATATTTCTCTGCCCAAAACATTAAAAACCTTTCTTATTCGTGTTTTTTGGGTTTTAATCTATTTTCAAAGTTTTCCGCCGTGTAAAATGCGGAGCAATCTCAACCGTCGATCTGCTTAGCAGATCGGACAGTGCAGACCCCGACTTACCATGTGGTCCCCACCTCTCGTGCGTTGTTTGCCTAAAACCAGCAGTATTTTTCGCACCGCCTTTGGGCGGAGGGTGGTTTTTTCCCAATCGGCAACGATTCCATACGCTTGCGGCCACGCGTCCCTTGTACGATTTGAAAACTGTCATGCAACCATCGTCCATCGCGCGTTATAGTCTGGACCAGGATGCTCAGCGAAATCGATCTCCGTCGTTCGATCTGGGCCCACTCATCCAACGGTTGTCGATCGCTGAAAGTGTCCGATGGATAACCAAAGCACCCGCGCGATAACCAAGCCCTCATGCATCTGCAGATCAGTCTCTGCCGTCGATCTGATCTGTAGATCGACGACCCATATCGCGTCGCCCGATTCCGTTGCTTAGTCAACATTTCCCCGCCGCTGACTTTCCATTGCCCGCTCCCTACCGTCGATCTCAGCGTGAATCGACGGCTCTGATCTAATCCTCCTTCCCCCATGCTTTTTCGACCATTCTGAAATTAAATCCCGACCGTTGGATGATGCCATCCAACGGCCCTGCTTCCTCTGCACATCCTCCAATGTAGATTGACCTATAAACGCAGGATTTTGTAACATTCGTTTGTTTTTTCAAATTTTAATGTTTTTTGGCTTAAATGAAGAAATTTCCTCGGCCAAGGATGACGATCCTCCGGCCTTCGAATACATCTGAAAAGTCATCCGTAGGGTTAAATTACATGTTTCGTCGACGTTTTCTCAGGAATTGATGCCTTATGAATCCTGCGCAGCTTGGCACGACAGCAAGGAAAACCATGAAACAGGCACAATCAAAGGTTATCAATGTCGAAGATCAGGATGAACCAGAGCAGAGGATTGATGGACAGATTAGCGGGGAATATGGCTAAGACAGTTATCAAAAGCCTAATCCCCAATCTAAAACACAGTTTAAAGAAAAATCTAAAGTGTTTTATTAGGAAAACCCTTCACCGCCACAAATGGAGGCGAATTGATTCCTCCTGTTAGCCACCTATAATATTTTGTTATACCAAAAGGTGTCTAAGACTTTTTGAGCCTCCAAGGAACAAATTTTATCACTAAAAATTGTTGGCTCTTGAAGACTCCTTGAAGGCCTCATGCCTCTGTCTGAAATCTTCATTTACTATTTCCATTTCATGCTCTGAAATTCTACTAATTTCATAAGAAGAGATTGCTTAGGAACCATCATTTTCGCCTTTCTCCCACTCAAAACTAACCTTCATATGCTCCCCTTTTTCTCCGTAAAATCCCCTTTGTTTTCATGATTCATTTTCTCCCCTTCATGAAGATCACTCTTATTAAGGTTGAAGACTCATTCTTTAGCTTTACCGAAAACCCCTCAAATAACCCATAGGACTTTATAATAAAGACTTTATGTTATAAAGCCCTACCTTTCTAACCACTTCCCCTTTTTCATAACCCGCCATACGTTATTATATAAACTTTATTATAAAGTTTGTATCATATAATATATGGCCCACCGCTTATCGCGAAATCGCAATGTCGCATTATCGTATTTTTCCATGGGTTGGTCAATCGACCCATCGCTAAAATTTGTGATGCGATCAATCCGCCCGATCGCATATCGCAAAATTGAATTTTCGTTTCGTTTGATTTAATTAATCCATCGCAAATATTTGCGATGTGATCAACACATCGCAAATTCCTGCGCCATCACACTTTCCACAATCGCGATCGACCCCGCTGGGCCCACCGTACGATGCCCCCGACATTCATATAAAAAAATGCCTTTTCCCTTTGCAAGTCGAAAAATGTCATATTTCATTGTTTATAAAGGTTTTTCCCATTAAATCCCTCCATCGCGCAAATCGCAAAATCGCATTTTTATGTGAAACCCCTGATCACTCATCACAAATATTTTCGATGCGATTTTGCGATCTCTTTGACCGCCTCTGAATAAAATCTCCACTGTTGGATACAACCATCCAACGGCCACGATCTTTCCCGCCTTTTGAAGCAGTCTAAACCTAAAAGCGCAGGATTTGTTAATGGTTTTTGTGTTTTGCAGGTGTTTTAATGGTTTTCCATTGTATAATGAAGGAAAGCCGAGGGTTAGGAAAAACATTTCCTGCGCCTTCGAGCTATTAAAAATAACCATTCACAGGTTTGAATTCAATGATTTATCAATGTTTCATGAGCGTTGATAGCACGTAAAATGGCCTGTGTGGCCCTTCACATCGACAAGACACTGTTTTATTCAAAAACAGTTAAAGAGTATAAGTTTGAAGACAGAGCACAACAAAATGAAGATTGAAGACAGTTTTATGGGGATTACGGCTAAGACGGTTATCAAAAGCCTAATCCCCAACTCAAAACACAGTTTAAAGAAAACCCAAAGTGTTTTATCAGACAGAAAGTCTCCACCGCCACATCTGAGGAAAATTGATTCCTTAGCTACCACAGAGCCACCTGTTGCCTCAAACCTTTCAAAACAGAGGCTGAAGTTATTGAAGAAAAACAGATATTCACCTCCAACACAGCCAGGGAGTTACTTTTGCAAGGAAATCAATGCAAAAATATCTGCAGAGTTACTCCAAACATTACGCAAAGCCTCAAAGTCAAATAAAGCTCCCATCGAGCTTGATTCATAAATGTAAAACAATTAATACAGTGATCCACCTGTAAACTTCTCCATCGAGCCCCTCAAAGGGCCGAGAAGTCTTGAATCTGTATTTATTGTCTTAAAAGATCTTATCTCAGATCTTTTCCCCTCAGTCTTCTATAAATACTTCAGTAGAAGATGAGAAATGTGTTGGTTGTTGTTTGATCACAAGTTGTAACTTTGAAACTCTATGAAATAAATATGCAAGTGTGTTGAAGTTGAAGAACAAATTGAAGTCTTGGATTTCTTGATGATGTCATTGCATGTCTGTTCCTGAGAAGGCTCTATCATCGGATCCATGAGCTTGGCTGTTGGTGAAGTATTCTGAATTGTTCTATGTTTTTCCCCTATTATCATTATGTCCCATAATTTCTTACTACAGTAGGTTGAAATTTTTAGGCTAAGAAATGACTCCTGGAAGCACCTTAGACCTATTCATCCTTCACTGTTTTATGTTTTCTTCTGCTGAAGTATTTTAGAGTCTTTAATCTCTCTCTTTAGTCTTCATGTTTGTTTATTTCCTTAATATCTCAAATAGTTGGTTTCAGCATGATTTATGGTTCTCCCTGCTTGTCTGCTATCACTTGAAAGCTGTTATTGAAGTCTCCCTTTGAAGTACCATTGTTTTAAGTTAATCAAAGAGGTCAGTTTTGATCTTGCCCTTTGCCATTGCTTGAACAGTTGTTTTGAAGGTCTTTATAGTTGTAAGCATAGATGTTATTTAGGTGTTCCCTCTTCTATGACTGCAATTATCAGTGAATCTTTTATGTTTTCTAAGTCCTTTAAAATAAAATCTTTGAGGAAATAGGGTGTTCCCCGAATCTTAGATTTCATTTTGAAAGTTGTCTCGAAATCATTATTTGCTTAAAGAATGTTTGTAGAATTTATGGTTAGCCCTGTCTATCAAATATCTCTTTATTGTTAAGTTATGTTCTTCAAGTTCCGTTTGTTGAGAATTAAACTTCTCTTTCCAAATTATTAATGTTCACTTCATTCCAAAAACAAAAGGATCCTGCGGCCAAGTTAGATTTTCCCTTTGATATCCCATATCCCTTGAGGAGTTTTTCATGACCTTATCTCGACTCCATTGTCCAATGAACCAGATATTTCCTCTTTCTGTCTATCTTTCCTAGACCTTTCATGTTCTGTTGTATCAACTCAATCCAACCAAACAAACACCCGCACTTAATAACTAGTCTAAAATCCATAATCAAAGCACACAAGATAAACCTTTCCAAACAAATACTTGAGAGATCCCTCTCTGAGAACAGGAGGACTAGATCTGGGGGAACTCTAACTCTAAAGGTGGTTAAATTTGCCTTGTCTTTTGATTTGCCCGAGCTATCAAAACATGGGGACACCAACATATTCTTGGGACACCAACATAATGGCGATCACGGTGGGACCACTGAGTTCATATTTGCCTAGCAAGCTCTTATAGACTCATTAGTCTTTCAAACAACCATAGAAACTCAGAAAAACCCAAAAATATTTCAGTTTGGCTTCATAATAAACATGGTGGTGGAACCATAAAAACACTTTACCTTTACAAAAGCTAAAAAAATTTCCACCTGGTGACTCCACTGGCCTCTAGTAGCCCTATTACCCTTCCAGTCCTTGTAGACTCCCTTGGGAATGCATTGAGCAAACCCAATCATGCTGTTGGTGGACAACAATTTCCAAAATCTTCCACCTGGCGACTCCACAATCCCAAAAGACCTAATAACTCCACTGGCAGAAGACTCTGAACTGGTTTGAAAGATAGAGTGACCTCAAACGCAAACTCAACGATTACAAGACCTAGACGATGAGAAATATATAGATGATGATCAAAACTTTATAGAAGAAAGTGAGAAAATCTATAGAGAAAACAATAAAGAAAAATTCCTGGTCATGATGGAGAAAATGATGAACATGCTTGGGAAAAGGTTGGAAAGGTATGAGGCTAATTTGAATATTGATGATCTAGAGCAGCCCATGTTCCTTTCAAATCAAGAACAAACCCAAAAACTACAAGAAATGTATGATGAACAAGATTACAATGAGAGCAATGAAGAAGGTTGTCAGGAAACTCCTGATTGCCTACCTATTTCCTATATTATGCTATTAAGAGAAATTCATAACCAAACTGTAAAAGCTTATAATAAGCAGTGCCTTGAGGAAAACATAAGCCATTTTGAACTGACAAAATCTGAAATAGGAGAAGAGACAACACAACCAGAGTCTCTGCCTTTATGTTAAGACTCATTTCAGATTATCAAAGAAGAATGGCATCCTGACAATATACTTAAAACAACTCAGGAACCTTACAGTCAAAGTGACTGCCATGAAAATCATGAGGTGCTGTTTGAAATTGAGATAGATCAGGAAAAAGGAAGAGAATTCTCAAAATTCCCCTACAAGCCCAAGTAATCATTCCCTAGAAGAGGCTCAAGAAAACATCCAGCCTCAAAACCAGTTAACACAAGGGGGAAAGGACTGTTGTTCTTCTATCCAAAGCAGAGAGAAAATTTCTTCTCTTTTTACAGAGGAAGAAATTGATCATATATTAAATAAACAGCCAACCCTCAATTATTTATTAAAACAAAACACTCCTGCTCATTTATCTACTAAATCTTGTTGTCTTGGAACAGAAAACAAACTTGTAGAAAAGCTCAAAGAGGAACAAAATGATAACCCAATATGTTTGATTAGTGAAATTGTGTATACTAATGATTTTTCAATTTACGATCCATCTGATGATGATGATGAGCTCCAAACAGAAAATAATCATGCAGGGCAACCAGCAGCGGATTGGTGTCATGAAATTCATTATCATCAGCTTGAAAGCAACCATCAGACAGTTCCGTTGATCAGAAATAGCTTTCACATAATTGGAGGTCAGCAATCTACTAGTTGTAATGTTGAGGTTGAGAAGAAAATGGAATTTCTTGGACAGGATGCATACAAGGAGCCTCCTCCTAAAAGGGTTGAGGTAATAAAAGATACCCCTACTCAAGAACATGATGACCTCTTCATAGAGCACAGTTTACTAAATCATAGCATACCAGGACTACAAGAGGACAACACTGCAATATATGATGAATCCTCTAGTTCAGATATTAATGAAGATGAGGAAGTTTTTCTTCCTCATAGGAATCTTTGCCTTAATCCAGTGGAGAAAGAAAAGATGATCCTAGTTGAAACATATCTTCCAAACACTCACAACCAGGTATTATTTCAAGATCCCTATGCTCATTTCTTGAAAGGATTTGAAGAAGGGATAAAGGTTATTAGGAGCAGTATATTACCAAAAGCGAGAAGATTATTTAGCACTGCTACTAAAAAACAAAAAGAATGGGAGTGGCCATGTTTTTCCAACCTGCCCAAGGAGATGAAGAAGGACCAATCATGGAATCATTTGCTGGATTGGTTGTATTGGAAAAGAGAGTTCATCAACTAAAACATGTAAATGTTCCAAGTTATATTAGGTTAGATAGGAAAGAAATAAATCTCAGCTTTGAGAATTGAGTTAGTTGTTCATTTTTGTCTTGTAAGAAAAAGAAAAATCTAAAAACAATAGAAAAAAGAAAAGAGGGCAGATTGTCAAAACAAGAAAGGTATAGCCCCATACCAAAAAGAGAAACAAATCTAAAAGTGTGCAAGCTTAAATTCCACTCCTACAAAACACACTTCTAGTTAGTCAAACTGTCTAATCTTGACTAATTAGTTTTAAATTTTTCGTTGATAGGATAGTGAATTCGATTTGCCAAAATGTCTAATCTTGGCTTATCAGTAGATAGATTAGGATAGAAATGAAAGGTTCAAACATGATCAAAACCCGAACCTTAGTTTCCAAAGAGAGATGACTCAAATATGTTTTATTTTCTGAGTCAAAAATATGTAAAAATCTGGTTCTAATCAGCTCAAAATCTGAACCAGAGAAAAAGGAAAGACAGCTCAATAAGAGTCAAAACAGAGTTGTTATAAGAGTGAAGGAAGTGCTTGAATTTTCAGATCTTAAGCCATCCAATTTTGATTTATTTTTCTGCAAAATAATGTCTATGCGCAGCTTGTTTTTATGCCATAGATCACAGCAAGTCAAACAGCTTAATCTTGACTTGGCTGTTTTTAATTTTCTGTTATAGAATTTAGAGAATAAAAATCTGTTAAACTGTTTAATCCTAACAGATGGATAGAATAGGTAGAGAATCATATGGGCTCAACTGTTTAAACTGAGTCCATGGAGAAATAAGGAGTAGAAATAGATTATTCACCTTTCAAAGAGCAAATGCACCAAGTTCAGTTTGCGATCCAAGTGCACTCTAAATGAAGAAAAAAATGCTCTTTAGATCGGTAGGATTGGGTAGGTGAAAGGGTTTACAAATAATGAAAGGTCCATTGTTTTCATAGGCCCACTAGAAGATCATCCCAACAAGAGAGGGCGGCCTAATGGATCGGGCCTGATCGGCGTCCGGGAAAACCAAGTACGAGATTCTTCAGAGCTTCGAGAGAGCACACCATCCCCAAGTGGAGCCACTATTAGCCACCTATAATATTTTGTTATACCAAAAGGTGTCTAAGACTTTTTGAGCCTCCAAGGAACAAATTTTATCACTAAAAATTGTTGGCTCTTGAATAATCCTTGAAGGCCTCATGCCTCTGTCTGAAATCTTCATTTACTATTTCCATTTCATGCTCTGAAATTCTACTAATTTCATAAGAAGAGACTGCTGAGGAACCATCATTTTCGCCTTTCTCCCACTCAAAACTAACCTTCATATGCTCCCCTTTTTCTCCATAAAATCCCCTTTGTTTTCATGATTCATTTTCTCCCCTTCATGAAAATCACTCTTATTAAGGTTGAAGACTCATTCTTTAGCTTTACCGAAAACCCCTCAAATAACCCATCGGATTTTATAATAAAGACTTTATGTTATAAAGCCCTACCTTTCTAACCACTTCCCCTTTTTCACAACCCGCCATACATTATTATATAAACTTTATTATAAATTTCGTATCATATAATATATGGCCCACCGCTTATCGCGAAATCGCAATGTCGCATTATTGCATTTTTCCATGGGTTGGTCAATCGACTCATCGCTAAAATTTACGATGCGATCAATCTGCCCGATCGCATATCGCGAAATCACATTTTCGTTTCGTTTGATTTAATTGATCTATCGCAAATATTTGCGATGCGATCAACACATCGCAAATTCTCACACCATCGCACTTTCCACAATCGCGATCGACCCCGCTGGGCCCACCATACGATGCCCCCGCCATTCATATAAAAAAAATTCCTTTTCCCTTTGTAAGTCGAAAAATGTCATATTTCATTGTTTATAAAGGTTTCTCCCATTAAATCCCTCCATCGCGCAAATCGAAAAATTGCATTTTTATGTGAAACCCCTGATCACTCATCGCAAATATTTGCGATGCGATTTTGTGATCTCTTTGATCGCCTCTGAATAAAATCTCCACCGTTGGATAAAGCCATCTGACGTGGACAATATTTCCCACCTTCTGAAGCATTATAAACCTAAAAGTGCAGGATTTCTTAATGGTTTTTGTGTTTTGCACGTGTTTTAATGGTTTTCCATTGTACAATGAAGGAAAGCCGAGGGTTATGAAAGATGTTTCCTGCGCCTTCGAGCTATTAAAAATAACCATTCACAGGTTTGAATTCAATGATTTATCAACGTTTCATGAGTGTTGATAGCACATAAAATGGCCTGTGTGGCCCTGCACATCGACAAGACACTGTTTTATTCAAAAACAGTTAAAGAGTATAAGTTTGAAGACAGAGCACAGCAAAATGAAGATTGAAGACAATTTTATAGGGATTACGGCTAAGACGGTTATCAAAAGCCTAATCCCCAACTCAAAACACAGTTTAAAGAAAACCTAAAGTGTTTTATCAAATAGAAAGCCTCCACCGCCACATCTGAGGCAAATTGATTCCTCAGCTACCCCCGAGCCACCTGTTGCCTCAAACCTTTCAAAATAGAGGCCGAAGTTAATGAAGAAAATCAGATATTCACCTCCAGCACAGCCAGGGAGTTACTTCTGCAAGGAAATCAATGCAGAAATACCTGCAGAATTACTCCAAACATTACACAAAACCTCAAAGTCAAATAAAGCTCCCACCGAGCTTGATTCATAAATGTCAAACAATTAATACAGTAATCCACCTGTAAACTTCTCCATCGAGCCCCTCAAAAGGCCGAGAAGTCTTGAATCTATATTTATTGTCTTAAGAGATCTTATATCAGATATTTTCCCCTCAGTCTTCTATAAATACTTCAGTAGAAGATGAGAAATTGTTGGTTGTTTTTTGATCACAAGTTGTAACTTTGAAACTCTCTGAAATAAATATGCAAGTCTGTTGAAGCTGAAGAATAAATTGAAGTCTTGGATGTCTTGATGATGTCATTGCATGTCTGTTCCTGAGAAGGCTCTATCATCGGATCCATGAGCTTGGCTATTGGTGAAGTATTCTGAATTGTTCTATGTTTCTCCCCTATATCATTATGTACCATAATTTCTTACTACAATAGGTTGAAATTTTTAGGCTAAGAAATGACTCATGGAAGCACCTTAGACATGTTCATCCTTCATTGTTTTATGTTTTCTTCTGCTGAAGTATTTTAGAGTCTTTAATCTCTCTCTTTAGTCTTCATGCTTGTTTATTTCCTTAATAGCTCAAATAGTTGGTTTCAGCATGATTTATGGTTCTCCCTGCTTGTCTGCTATCACTTGAAAGCTTTTATTGAAGTCTCCCTTTGAACTACCATTGTTTTAAGTTAATAAAAGAGGTCGGTTTTGATCTTGCCCTTTGCTATCTCTTGAGCAGTTGTTTTGAAGGTCTTTATAGTTATGATGTTATTTAGGTGTTCCCTCTTCTATATTTTGCCAATTATCGGTGAATCTTTTATGTTTTCTAAGTCCTTTAAAATAAAATCTTTGAGGAAATAGGGTGTTCCCCGAATCTTAGATTTCATTTTAAAAGTTGTCTCGAAGTCATTATTTGCTTAAAGAATGTTTGTAGAATTTATGGTTAGCCCTATCTATCAAATATCTCTTTATTGTTAAGTTATGTTCTTCAAGTTCCCTTTGTTGAGAATTAAACTTCTCTTTCCAAATTATTAATGTTCACTTCAGTCCAAAAACAAAAGGATCCTGCGGCCAAGTTAGATTTGCCCTTTGATATCCCATATCCCTTGAGGAGTTTGTCATGACCTTATCTCGACTCCATTGCCCAATGAACCAAATATTTCCTCTTTCTGTCTATCTTTCCTAGACCTTTCATGTTCTGTTGTATCAACTCAATCCAACCAAACAAACACCCGCACTTAATAACTAGTTTAAAATCCATAATCAAAGCACACAAGATAAACCTTTGCAAACAAATTTTTGAGAGATCCCTCTCTGAGAATAGGAGGACTAGATCCTGGAACTCTAAAGATTGGTTCTGATGTTGCCTTGTCTTTTGATTTGCCAAACTATCAAAACATGGGACACCAACACCTCCCAGCGACTAAAGTGGCACCTGTGCCTCAAGGTATTCAATCAGGAACAAAACTTATTGATCGGGATCATATATTTTACCTCCACACAGCCGAAGAGTTACTTCTGCCAGGAATTTAATGAAAGAATGTCTGCAGAGTAGCCCTAGCATCACACAGAGCCTCAAAGGTCAACAAAATCTCCCTCTGAGCTTAATTCATAAGTGTAAATCAATTAATGCAGTGAAACACTTGTACAATTTCTTCATTGAGCCTCCCAAGAGCCAAGAAAACATTAACTCTATATTAATTATATTTGAGATCTTTAATCAGATCTCACCTCCTCGTCCTTCTATAAATACTTTAGTAGAAGATGAGTGAGGGGTTGGTGGTTGATGTAATTGATGAAGCATTGTAATGTAATTGAGCTGAAGATCCGTGATTGTAAATAGTGATTCACTGGCTCTTGGAGCTCTGCTTGTAACAGATAAGTTAGGTTATGAAAGAAAGATGAATTAAAACACTGGACTTGAAGATTGTAACCGGTTTGGAGCATCAATACAAGCTGATTTATGGGATCCTGGTCTATGTTGACGGTGATGTTATTCTCATTGTAACTTGTTATTTTATTCCGGTTTTCATTTTGTTTCATTTTCTTCTGTAAAGAACAATTTAAACCGGGTTAGGACCTATTGTATTCCAGTAACCTTCTCTGGCTGAGAAATATTTATTTAAATGTTTTCTTTCAACTGTGTTATTTGGAAATTATTTCATTCAGTTTAAGCATAGGAATGTTGGCGTTCCCTCATCTTATTGTCTTAGCTGAATATTATTTTCGAATGTTACTTCCAGTATATTTTGTGTGAAGATGAACTGAGGAAGATATGGTGAGCCCTGGTCCCAATCTTGTTTGCATAACTGTTTGATTGTTTCCCTTAGAATGTGTTAAAATCTGGATAGTTTCAAAGTACTTAGCAGATCTTAGGCCATTCTGTGTTATCTCTGTGATTGTATTGGAATTAGCCAAATAAAGAAGAGCTAGGAGAGGATTTGTGGTGAGTCCGGCCCGCTAGTCTCTACTCCAAAGGTTGCCTTCAAGTTTTCCTTAGTTTTTATATGTTTTCTATCGAAAGTGTATCAAAGGCTAGATAGTTTCAAAGTACTTACCAGATCCTAGTTTGCTTTCATGTCTTTCTTAAGTGCCTGGTCAAAGGCTGGCTAGTTTCAAAGTACTTACCAGATCCTGGGCTGCTCTTTGTTCTGCATCTGTCACTTCTCCTTCTTATTGTATCATTTCATTCCATAAATCAAACTTTAAAAGAGATCCTTAGGCATAGATGACTTTCCCCATAGAATACTCTTGAACCTGATTGTTTCAATTAAATCCTCTTATGAAACCATAGCCCAATGGACTGAAAACCTGCCTACATCTTTCCTCTTGATCAAAACTTACTCTTTTTCTTGCAACTTCTCACCTTTGAACCTCTTTACCTTTCAGACTTTTCACCGAGTCTAACAACAATCATGTTCAACCATCCAAAAACAAACAAAACCCTTGGACCTCATAACTAGCCTAATATCATTATTCCAAATTTCAAAGACAAATCCATCTTTGCACATATTGGAGAGATCCCTCTTCGGATTCAGGAGGGCTAGATCCTAGAATCCCAAAGTTGGTTGAAACGATGTTGTTTCTGTAATTGGACTCTGCCAATCTTGCTAATAAATTACAGATACCTAACATTTGTGGCGACTCCACTGGGGACCTACAAACCCAAAAGTCTTCAAGGATAATTACACGAAATCAGAGATTTGATCCGGGAACACTTGTCTTATTAACCAGCTGAGCCTCCAGAACCTAACATTTCTGGCGACTCCGCTAGGGAAGACCATAGGACATCAGAGATTTGGTTTGCCCTTAAAAAATCTTTATAACATTGTGAGTAAAAAGCAGCCTTTCCAAGCACTACCAAAAGAATGGTAATCATGATGAAGCTTGTTTGAATCAGTGACAATCTAGGTAAACCCTAGGATTCTCGTAAGTCTTTATCTAACCTTGGAAAAATAGCTAGCTTAGCCATAAGAGTAGACTGTCTTTGTCTCACAACCGTAGCTAAGTTTTGAAACAAAGTTAGGGCATTCTTAGAAACCACACAAATAAAATAACTCAGAAAATACCA
Organism: Pinus albicaulis; assembly: GCA_034641835.2. Classification (NCBI taxonomy): domain Eukaryota; kingdom Viridiplantae; phylum Streptophyta; class Pinopsida; order Pinales; family Pinaceae; genus Pinus; species Pinus albicaulis. Next base: position 1,221,971,862 of record CM076580.1, read on the forward strand.
AAAACATTTCAGATTGGTAATAAAACACTTGCTCTTACATTTCACTTACCTTTTGTTGTGTTTTACCTCATACTCTTAGACAAAGTCTGGAAAGGGACAGGTAGCCTCCGAATCTCATCCTCTTTTAGAGGTGACATATCTGGTGAATGCCTTCCCAGTCAATCTCTGGTTAGATTTTGTTGTGTTTCGGGATATCCTTGAAAAAGGATGTTTCACAAGCACTGTGGTGGACAGTGTATCTCTTTGAAAACACTCTAAACTTTCCACCTGGCGACTCCACAATCCTGAACAGACCTTAAGAATCCACTGGGAAGAACCCTTATCATTTTAATATCTTTAAAAATCAGTTAGAGGACTATAGGATTAAAATTGTGAAAACAGATTAGTTGACCTCTCAAAGATTGTCATACTTGGTTGAACTTTTCTTGTTTATTTGGGTCTAAAAACACAGCATAGTGGCTCCTAGAAAGATTCACACTAGAGCCCATCCTGACCCTGATCCTCCTGAGATAGTTGATAACCCAGAAAGAACCCTTAGGAAGTCTCCTAAGATAGAATCTTCAACTGTTTTCAGATCACCCCTAAGAGCTAATTCAGTCCTTGAAAATCTTTCAGCTCTACAACAATCACAAGCTGACTTAGTTAATCCCTTTAGGACTAGGTCATTTGGTGATTTAAATCATTTAGATTCTGAGTCTTCAAATTCATCTCCTGAAACAAGTGAACATCTTGGGAGTAGAGAAACAACACCTCCTAATTTACACTTTCTTTATAATCTAGGTGTCTCTCATCCAAGATCAGCTCAGCAATCTACTGCAGTCCCATCCACTTCTTTTCATCCTTCATCCACCGCTCAAACCACTTCACTTCAGCGCACACCCCCTCTTGTCAATCCACCTCCGCCACATATCATGGTAGCATGGTATGCTCCCTTAGTCCTTCCTATACCATTAGTCAATCTTCCACAGGACTATCAGTCCAAAATTCCATTATATTATGCTAGCAATGCTACAATAGCATCACAACATGTGGACAAGTTGAATGACTACTTTGACAGAAATGAAATTGATGATGATTCTGTCAAACTCAGATTGTTTGCTCAGAGTTTAGGGGGAGAAGTAAGAAAATGGTTTAAATCCTTAGCCCCCCACATTATCAACAATCTCCAAGGCTTCCATCAAACATTCTTAAACAAATGGGAAGTGATGAAGAATCCTCTCCAAGTTCTTGCTGACTACAACAATCTCCATAGAAACCCCGGGGAAATTGTACAAGCCTATTGTACTAGATTTAACAGTGTGTATAATGCACTTTCCCCATAATTAAAACCTCCACAAGGCTCAGCCTTAAACAAGTTTCCCGAAGGGTTTGACGCTGAAATGACCTATTCACTCAGAGAGAGAGATTTTGCAACCCTTGAAGACATGCAAAGAGGTGCCCTTTCTGTGGAATTCAACTTGATGGAGAAAAGAGCAAGAATGAAGAGCAAAAAGAGAGTATCTTTTAGAGAGGAATCCACACCTACTACCTCAAGCTCAAAGATGGAAAGAATGATGGAAGAAATGATGAAGAAAATGAGCATTCTTGAGAGAGCACAAGCAAGTCAAAACCAAATTTCTCCTCAAAACAGAAACCAAAACCAGAATCAGAATATAAGAAGAAACCAGCCTCCAAACAGACCCAGGGAAGATGATCAACAGATCACTCCTCCCTTTCATCAAAACTATGTGAGTGAGGTTGAGGAAACAAATGAAATGATAGAGGGAGATGATATGAACATGTTTGGGGTAGATAATGATGACTTTGAGATTCATTATGATAAGAAACAAGGTCTATACACACCTTATGATGACAAAAGGGATGATGACGAAAATCATTATCAAGACATGGATAATGTCATCATAGAGACTCAAAGAGAATATGACCTTAGAAGTAAATCTAGTCAACAAACCCCCAGCACCAAAACCTCTGACAAATCTTATCTAAACACCACTACAACCAAGCCTAAAATAGTCAAACAAAAGGACAAAACGGTGGATGTTAATTCTGGTAAAGGTATAGAGAAAGACACTCAAAATCTTGAAAAACAGAGTGCAAACATTAGTAGTACTAACACTTCAGCTAGTAATCCTTTTTCAACCATTGTGTCAACTGTAGATAAAAAAAATTAGAAAGCTACTGTTGCTGATAGAGTGGCGGTAAATAGGACTGAAACCAACGCCTTAAAGAATCAAATTTCTTTCAGCCTAGAACAGGAAATCTCAAAGATTAAAATTTCTGTCCCTTTGACTGAGTTAGCTGCCCAACGTGTATATAGGTCCAAAATTTTGAAGGCTTTGAACATAGAAGAAAATGAGGATACACTCAATCTTAATGACGACCAGCGAGAGCTTATTTTTGGTCCAAATATTGAAGGTAAGTTTCAAGAGGGACCTGTCCCTGCCTTTTATGTAAGTTTGAACGTTCATGACAAAATTCTACACAACGCTATGCATGACTAAGGCACTTCTCATAATTTAATGCCAAAAGCTGTAATGGAGAGCCTGGGTCTTGAAATCACCAGACCTTATAAAGATCTTTACTCTTTTGACTCAAGCAGAGTCAAGTGTTTGGGATTGATCAAAGACCTTTGTGTTAACTTAGCCCAGATTCTAGCCAAATGCTTAGTTATGGATGTTGTTGTGGCTGATGTACCCCCAAGGTATGGAATGCTTTTATCAAGATCTTGGGGGGCTAAGTTACAGGGGCCTATGCAAATGGACATGACCTATGCGACTATCCCTGTTTTCAATCAGACTAGAAGACTTTACAGGGAGTCTCATATGCAATACACAATTACAAGTCAAGACAGGCCTCAAAATTCCCCTCTGTATTCTATAAGTACAAGCCTTGATTCTTTTATCATGTTTAATGATGAAACCCTCACTGAAAAAATCACTTTAACAGAATTAATGGCTGAAACGGAGGAAGAGGAGCACAGCACTGAAGTGTCAAAACAGTTTGCTACATCTGAAAACATTGGAAAACAAAACACCGGTCTTGATTTACAAGTCATAAGTCCACTGCTGTTAAAATTTGACAGCGACGAAAACTTTCCTCAACATATTGAAAAAATTGAGGAATCAAATCATACATAGGACATTCACCAAACTGATAAAACTGAAAATGATCCTCTCTGGAGTATGTATTTTGATGGGTCATGCACTAGAACATATGCTGGTGCAGGTGTCTGGATTACTAACACTGAAAGCAAACACACAGAATGCATTTCTTGCAAATTAAACTTTCAGTGTTCTAACAACATAGCGGAGTATGAATCCCTGCTCTTAGGCTTACATTTGCTGAAAAAGTTAGGAGCCAAGAAAATAACTGTGTATGGGGATTCTGAGTTAATAATTAGGCAATTCAATGGGGAGTATAATGCAAATCATCCCAGACTTAGGGCCTATCGCAATGATGTCATGGATCTTTTGAAAACATTTGAGGAGTCCAAACTTATTTTTGTCCCGAGAAAAAGAAATCTTATAGCCCACAATTTAGCCTTTGCAGCTAGGACATGTCTAACGCCATATGAGACCGAAGATTTTTCACCTCAGATAAAATTTAGACCAGCTGTGCCTGATAATAAAAAATATTGGCAGGTGTTCGACGGAGATAAACAAATAGAAGACTTCATGCAATTCATAAATGAGTTTGAACTGCATAGTTCAGATTCAGATTATGATACAGACTGCAGTGAAGAAAATTTTCTTGGTGAAGAAGAACCTTCTCCTGAGCTTGTCACTATTAACCTTCAAACCTGCAAACTTAGAAACGAAATAGAATTGAGTGCAGAAACAGAAACAGAGGAATTAGAAACTCTGCATTCTAAAGATGAAAGTTTTCCAAGTGGTCTAACTCCTTTGGAAGAGTTGTTCGATTTTAACGACGTGGCCAAAAAACCTAAACTAGAACCTGTAGAGACTGAAGTGGAGGAGTGTAACATTGGCAGTGAGGAAAAACCGAAGATGATCAAACTATCCAAAACTTTTCCAGCTCACATTAAATTCAAATATATAGAGTTGTTCAAAGAATTTTCTGATGTTTTTGCATGGAGCTACGAAGATCTTAAATCCTATGACACTGAAATAATGCAGCACAAAATCCCTCTTAAAGAAAACCAAAAACCATTCAAACAGAAACTGCGCAGAATAAACCCTGTACAACTACCTTTGGTTAAGAAGGAAATCATGAAGATGTATGATGCTGGTATTATTTTCCCTATTAGATATTCTGAATGGGTATCTAATCTGGTGTCTGTTAGGAAGAACACTGGAGAAATCAGGTTTGTATAGATTTTAGAGATTTAAACAAAGCTTCATTGAAAGACAACTACCCTTTACCAAAAATGGATCATATTTTACAAAGGGTGGTAGGGTCCAAAAGAATTTCTTTGCTTGATGGCTATTCAGGGTATAATCAGATCTTAGTTCACCCTGCTGATAAATTAAAGACAGCTTTTACTACACCATGGGGCACTTTCATGTATGTGAAAATGCCTTTTGGTCTAATGAACGCTGGAGAAACCTTTCAGAGAGCCATGGAAATAGCATTCTCAGAAGAACTGGGCTACTTCATCATTATATACCTTGATGATGTCACTGTGTTTTCAAAACAGATGAAGAGCACTTGGAAAATTTAAGAAAAGTTTTCGAGAAATGCAGAAAGTTTGGAATATCCTTAAACCCTAAGAAGACACTATTTGGTCTCCAAGAAGGTAAATTTCCTGGGCACATTATTTCAGAAGAGGGTATAAAGATAGATCCAAAGAGGATTGAGGCCATATTGCAAATCTCTCATCCTCAAAACATCAAAGAGTTGTAGTCTTTCATTGGAAAGATTAACTTTTTGAGAAGGTTCATCCCCAACTTAGCTGAGCTCCTTAGGAATATCACATATGTTGAAAAAGGAGCAAGGGGTAAAATGGACCTTGGAAGCAAAGACATCCTTTGAGCTGATGAAACAAGCATTGACCAAAACACCGGTTCTCATAAGTCCTGATTTTTCAAAAGATTTTTATATCTTTTCATTTGCATCAGAACATACCATAGCTGCTATCCTTTTACAGAAAAATCCACAAGGACAAGAGCAACCTATTGCATTCTTTAGTAAGGCATTAAGGGATGCCCCTTTGAAGTATAACATTATGGAAAAGCAAGCTTTTGCTTTGGTTAAAGCTTTGAAAGACTTCAGAGTATACATCATTCACTCACATATCATTGCCTTTGTCCCAAATTCAGTGATTAAAGAAATTCTAACACAGGACCCAGATGGTAAGAGAGGTAAGTGGATTGATGTTATTCATGAATATGATTTAGAGATAAAACCCACTAAGCTCATCAAAGGCCAAGGTCTAGCTAGCTTAATGGCTGAATCAAATTGTGAAGTTCTTGATATTCATATGATTAATGCTTTAGATGATCAAGAGGAAATCTCGACACCCATTATTGAAAACCATTTCATGAATTCCTCTTGGTATGCTGATATTATTTATGTTTTTCTTAATTTAAATACACCTCCTGGTTTGACAAAAACAAAGGCAAGGTTCTTGAAGCTGAAAGCAGTAAACTATTGCATTATAGATAGATGTCTTTATTGGAAAAATGCAAGTGGTATATTGCTTAAATGTTTGCCGAGTTTGATGCAGAGAAGGTTAAGCAGGAATTCCATGAAGGAGAGTGTGGGGGTCATTTGTACTGGAAGTCAATCGCCAACAAAATTTTGAGGGTTGGTTTCTATTGGCCTACTCTTTTTCCTGATATACACAAGATGATCATTGCCTATCATAAGTGCCAACTTTTTGAGGGAAAAATAAAACTGTTACCCCTTCCTCTGCATCCAATTACTGTTGAAGCTCCTTTTCAACAGTGGGGACTTGATTTCATAGGAGAAATCCATCCACCATCTTCTGACTAGCATAGGTGGATTCTTACTACCACAGACTATTTCACTAAGTGGATAGAAGCCATTCCTTGTAGACAGGCTAATGATTCAGTTATCATAAAATTTATGGAGACTAACATTCTCTCCAGATTTGGCTGTCCTACCAAAATAATCACTGATAATGCAGAAAATTTTGGATCAAAGAGGATGGTTGACTTCTGTCATAGATATCAGATATCATTGGGGCATTCCACAGCCTATTACCCTCAAGGTAATGGACTTGTAGAATCTTCCAACAAAAGCTTAGTGAACATAATCAAGAAATTGTTGGAGGACAACAAAAAGTCTTGGCATACAAAACTGGTCCATGCACTTTGGGCTGACAGATTAAATTTGAAGAAATCAATTGGTATGCCACCTTTCCAGCTTGTGTATGGTACAGATGAAATTTTTCCTAACAGCCTTGGTGTACCAGTGATGAAGCTCGTTCAAGAGTCGCAGACTGAAGAAAATGACATGATCAGAAGAATAAATCAGACCATTCATCTTCAGCAGACCAGAGAGGAAGTGTATAACAAAGCATTATGAAACAAGACAACATCAAAAAGCTTTTTGACAGAAGAACAAAGGCCAGCAATTTCAAGATTGGGGACAAAGTTTTAAAGTGGGACGCAAGGAGGGAAGAAAAGGGCAAGCATGGAAAATTTGACCACCTATGTCTTGGCCCTTACTCTATTCATTCAGTTGCTGGTAATAAGGCATTTTTCTTACAGGAACTGGATGGTGCAGAATTGTTTGGGGGTCCTGTCAATGGCAGGATGCTTAAGAATTACTTCTCTTGATCCATTTTATGTTTTGAAGCCTTTTATATTTTTCCATTATGAATATTCCATACACCATCGCATTCAAAGTTTAAAAAAAAAAAGAAAAAAAAGAAAGAAAGAAAGAAAAGAGGGTAAAAATGAAAACAAGAAAGGCAAAGCCCCATGCCAAAAAAGAGAGACAAAATCTAAAAGTGTGCAAGCTCAAATGCCACTCCTAAAAACACACTTCTAGTTAGTCAAATTGTTTAAACTTGACTAATTAGCTTTAAATTTTCTGCTGATAGGATAGTGAATTTGATTTTCCAAACTGTTCAATCTTGGCTTATCAGTAGATAGATTAGGATAGAAATTGAAGGTTCAAACAAACTCAAAATCTGAACCAAAGTTTCCCAAGAGAGATGACTCAAAACTGTTTTATCTTCTGAGTCAAAAAAGAGAAAAACTGGTTCTAATTTGCTCAAAATCTGAACCAGGGAACAAGGAGGAGACAGCTCAAACAAAAGCAAAAATAGAGCTGTGAAGAAAGGAGAAGGCCATGATGAGAAACTTCCAGATCTCAAGCCTTCCATTTTGATTTTTGATCTTCAGCAAATAATAATCTATGTGCAGCTTGTCTTTATGCCATAGATCACAACAAGTCAAACAGTTTAAGCTTGACTTGGTTGTTTTTAAATTTCTGTTGTAGAATTTAGAGAATGAAAGTCTGTTGGACAGTTTAATCCCTACAGACAGTAGATTAGGTAGAGAATAATCTGAGATCAACTGTTTAATCTGAGTTCAGGGAGAAATAAGGAGTAGAATTAGATTATTTTTTATGCTTTCAAAAGAATAAAATGTTGTGAAAAGAGTTTGCCAATCCAAATGCACTCTGATGAAGAAAAAATGTTAGATCAGTAGGATTGGGTACGTAGAAAGTTGTATTGATGAGGTCCATTATTATTTCATAACTGATACTATTTTTCAGAGCAAAGCAAGATCATCCAGCAAAAGAAGAGCAATCTAAAGGATCAGGCACAAGTCAGCCTCCCAGAGAAATCAAGTCTGAATTCTTGATGCCTTCAAGGAGGCACCATCCCCATGTGGAGCCACTGTTAACCACCTGTAAAATTTGATTATACCAAAGGTGGCTAAATATGTTTTGAGCCTTCAAGGAAAAATTTTTCCCTATCAAAAAATGTTGGCTCTTGAAGACTCTTGAAGGCCTCATGCCTCTGTCCAGATCCTACACTGATGTTTACATCCTAAAAACCTCTGAAATCATACAAAAATTCAAAGTCAAATTACTGCTGTAGACCCCTTTTTTCCCTTCCTTTTCTTCCAAACTAACCTCCTCTTCTATCCCTCCACTCCCCATGAAAATCCCTCATTTCCATGTTTCTCCTATTTCCCCTCATCAAAATTCATTTTATAAGGTTAAAAACCCACTTTTTAACCTTACCGCAACCTTCATTTCCTTTGAAAAAACCATAAAAAAGGCATATTTTCTATGCATCAAACTTAAGCCCCCTTAGGCTAAGCCTCTAACCTTTTTTCATCAATGCGCCCGAGCACCAGAACCAACTGCTAAACCTCGCGGGCGCTTATCCTCTCCAATAATATTTCTCCGCCCAAAACATTAAAAACCTTTGTTATTCGTGTTTTTTACGGTTTTAATCTATTTTCAAAGTTTTCCGCCGTGTAAAATGCGGAGCAATCTCAACCATCGATCTCCTTAGCAGATTGGACGGTGCGGACCCCGACTTACCATGTGGTCCCCACCTCCCGTGCGTTGTTTGCCCAAAACCGGTAGTATTTTTCGCACCGCCTTTGGGCGGAGGGTGGTTTTCTCCCAATCAGCAACGATTCCATACGCTTGCCGCCACGCGACCCTTGTACGATTTGAAAACCGTCGTGCAACCGATGTCCATCATGCATTATAGTCCGGACCAGGATGCCCAATGAAATCGATCTCCGCCGTTCGATCTGGGCACACTCATCCAACAGTTGTCGATCGCCGAAAGTGTCCGATGGATAACCAAAGTGCCTGCGCGATAACCAGGCCCTCGTGCATCCGCAGATCAATCTCCGCCGTCGATCTGATCTGTAGATCGACGGCCCATATCGCGTCGCCCGATTCCATTACTCAGTCAACGTTTCCCCGCCGCTGACTTTCCATTGCCCACTCCCGACCGTCGATCTCAGCGCGAATCGACGGCTCTGATCTAATCCTCCTTCCCCCATGCTTTTTCGACCGTTCTGAGATTAAATCCCGACTGTTGGATGATTCCATCCAACTGCCCTGCTTCCTCCGCACATCCTCCAATGCAGATTGACCTATAAATGCAGGATTTTGTAACATTCGTTTGTTTTTGCAGATTTTATTGTGTTTTCGCTTAAATGAAGAAATTATGTCTGCCAAGGATGACGATCCTCCGGCCTTCGAATACATCTGAAAAGTCATCCGCAGGGTTAAATTACATGTTTCGTCGACGTTTTCTTAGGCATTGATGCCTTATGAACCCTGCGCAACCCGACACGACAGCAAGGAAAACCATGAAACAGGCACAGTCAAAGGTTATCAATGTCGAAGATCAGGATGAACCAGAGCAGAGGATTGATGGACATATTAGTGAGGATTATGGCTAAGACAGTTATCAAAATCTAATCCCCAATCTAAAACATAGTTTAAAGAAAAATCTAAAGTGTTTTATCACGAAAACCCTTCACCGCCACAAATGGAGGCGAATTGATTCCTCCCAGTGACTAAAGTGCCACCTATGCCTCAAAGTATTCAATCAGGAATAGAACTTATTGATCGGGATCAGATATTTTATCTCGACGTAGTCGAAGAGTTACTTTTGCCAGGAATTTAATGAAAGAATGTCTGCAGAGTAGCCCTAGCATCACACAGAGCCTCAAAGGTCAACAAAATCTCCCTCCGAGCTTAATTCATAAGTGTAAATCAATTAATGCAGTGAAACACCTGTACAGTTTCTTCATTGAGCCTCCCAAGGGCCAAGAAAACATTAACTCTGTATTAATTGTATTTGAGATCTTTAATCAAATCTCACCTCCTCATCCTTCTATAAATACTTCAGTAGAAGATGAGTGAGGGGTTGGTGGTTGATGTAATTTCTGAAGCATTGTAATGTAATTGAGCTGAAGATCCCTGATTGTAAATAGTGATTCACTGGCTCTTGGAGCTCTGCTTGTAACAGATAATTTAGGTTATGAAAGAAAGATGAATTAAAACACTGGACTTGAAGATTGTAACCGGTTTGGAGCATCAATACAGGCTGATTTATGGGATCCTGGTCTATGTTGACGGTGATGTTATTCTCATTGTAACTTGTTATTTTATTCCGGTTTTCATTTTGTTTCATTTTCTTCTGTAAAGAACAGTTTAAACCGGGTTAGGACCTACTGTATTCCAGTAACCTTCTCTGGCTGAGAAATCTTTATTTAAATGTTTTCTTTCAACTGTGTTATTTGGAAATGATTTAATTCAGTTTAAGCATAGGAATGTTGGCGTTCCCTCGTCTTATTGTCTTAGCTGAATATTATTTTCGAATGTTACTTTCAGTATATGTTGTGTGAAGATGAACTGAGGAAGATATGGTGAGCACTGGTCCCAGTCTTGTTTGCATAACTGTTTGATTGTTTCCCTTAGAATGTGTTAAAAGTTGGATAGTTTCAAAGTACTTACCAGATCTTAGGCCATTCTGTGTTATCTCTGTGATTGTCTTGGAAGTAGCCAAGTAAAGAAGAGCTAGGAGAGGATTTTTGGTGATCCCGGCCCGCTAGTCTCTACTCCAAAGGTTGCCTTCAAGTTTCCCTTAGTTTTTATATGTTTTCTATTGAAAGTGTATCAAAGGCTAGATAGTTTCAAAGTACTTACCAGATCCTAGTTTTCTTTCATGTCTTTCTTAAGTGCCTGGTCAAAGGCTGGCTAGTTTCAAAGTACTTACCAGATCCTGGGCTGCTCTTTCTTCTGCATCTGTCACTTCTCCTTCTTATTGTATCATTTCATTCCATAAATCAAACTTTAAAAGAGATCCTTAGGCACAGATGACTTGCCCCATAGACCACTCTTGAACTTGATTGTTTCAATTAAATCCTCTTATGACTCCATAGCCCAATGGACTGAAAACCTGCCTACATCTTTCCTCTTGATCAAAACTTACTCTTTTTCTTGTAACTTCTCACCTTTGAACCTCTTTACCTTTGGGACTTTTCACCTCTAACAGCAATCATGTTCAACCATCCAAAAACAAACAAAACCCTTGGACCTCATAACTAGCCTAATATCATTATTCCAAATTTCAAAGACAAATCCATCTTTGCACATATTGGAGAGATCCCTCTCCGGATTCAGGAGGGCTAGATCCTAGAATCCCAAAGTTGGTTGAAACGATGTTGTTTCTGTAATTGGACTCTGCCAATCTTGCTAATAAATTATAGATACCTAACAATGTTTTAACAATACATTTATTTACTAATGACCAAACAATAATAATAATATTAATAAATATTTACTAAATGTCATTTGTATCTAATAATATCTTTTTTCATTAAAGTTAACTCAGACTAATTACAATTTAAAATATTATAATATAGTAATGAAAAAAAATAATTTTAATAGATTCACATATATCAAAATTATTTAAAAAATTATATATAAATAATAATATTAATATTTTAATTTTATGCCAATCATCATCTTACCTTGATCAACTCATCAAAATTAATTTATATATAAATAATAATAATAATAATAGTTCAAATATACCCAATAAGTAAGGTACATTCATCACAAACAAAATAAAATAAAATTATTAATGTACATTCATCACATACAAAATAAAAGAACTTGAAAATTTTCAATTTTTTTTAAGAATAAAACCATAATCCATATGGTGTATAAAAAAAATATTTAACCATCCTAAAATTAGGTTAATTATCACCCTCAAAATTATGCAGCAAGTTAATTTTCATATTACTTTAGGCATAGCTTTTAGACAGAAGATTAGCATTGAAATAGAAACTATAAAATCGGATGTGATATATCATGTTACCATATAGATAGAATATAGACGCCTGGATCACATGTCGCGAAATTTAAACTAAACTTAATACTTCTTATTTCTGTTAAACCTCAATTAAAAGAAAATAGTGCACCTTGTTTTGTAAAGGACCTATCAATTGCATTGCCGAATACTTGCAACTATATCATTTGGAGTAATGAACATCTTGAAAATGCATATTCAAAATTCAGAAATACACCCTCCACACTTCAAAACCAAAAAAGAAAGACATCAGTATTCTCTTGACGACCACCAAACACGTACATTTGGTAAGTTGAGGACTTTAAATCAGTTTTGCCTTCATGTATTCATAGACACGGCAGCACCGAAAATGTCATTCAAAGGCGTAGTGGAAACCAGAGAAGCCCATATCAGTTCCAGTGCCTGATTAAATATAAAATTATTATGGTCTTCCCATTAACAGCATTATAAACTCAAACTATAAACAACAATAGTATCTCCTTACCTCATTGGGACTGACACTTGCATTTCGCTCCACCAAATCCAATAAATCTTTGACATTGAGCTTCTTCTACAAGTTAACGCTGGTGATGGTTGATGAGGGAGAGATCTGTAAGTCATTGGTGAGTATGAAGGTAACCGTCTCCTTCACATAACCATCTCCCATGAAGGTAACCCAACAGCGCGTAACGTTGCCGCAGGAACACCTAACGCCTCTCTGACTAGTCATATGATGGGTACCGCCATCGTGCAGGTACTTGCAAACGTAATATACTGCCGACTGTATTCGGAGGATATTGTTGGAAACTGTAGGTATAACCTTAGGCTCCAGTAAGTGGCATTTCTAAGCAGTCATAAACATACTCTGGAGCTTGTCTACGCTGTTGTAAAGGTTTTTTAGGCAACCAACTCTCTTTGCTTGTTTAACCGCTGAAAGCAAATTCAGAACAAAACCCTTTGGTAACGTGAGAAATCTGAAAAGAAGATCGAAAAAATCCTTTCCTGCCTCGGCATACAATATCTTCCTACTTTTCTTGTTCACCATAAGCCTTAAACTCATGCAACTAGCAGTTCTGCTTGCCATCTTGATCACTTCACAACTGCGAAGGAAAACCTGATAGCAGGGTGGAAGAAATAATACAAAATTATTGTCGTCGTTGATTTAAAGGACAAGGTGGTGGCACTGTGCACACCACCAAAAGTTGATGACATCTTAATCTATCGTCAATGTACATTATGAATTTCGAATTTAATGCTACATGTGCCGTGCATACATTGATGTCCCATGTGAAAGCGGTTGACAAATTGCTATTTAATAATAATCAAGTTTTTGGTACCAAAACGTATTTAGCTTGTGAATAGGAATTAAACGAGTAGGGGTTGTATGTCAAAGTTGAGTTGAGTCAAGTATCTTCCGCTTATTTTTCATGGATGAGTCTTTTGTTGGATGAAACTGAGTGTGATGGGACAGCTTCGAGATTGTCTTTTCTGGCGATCTCGTGCCTTTTCGGGTAGGAGGTGGACCCTGCTCAACTTTGACATCTGATGGTGACGGCAAAACATCTCTAGCGGATGACAACGGCAACAAACTCTGGTGGACCCCACGCCCCTACCTATGCCACCTCTCTCCCTCTGCGCTACTCCTCTCCCTTCCACCACCCCACGATGCCACCACTCCCGCACGCTTGGCAGAGATTTGAAATTTGAACGTCAACTATTCACACTCGTAATAGCAGGGGATTTTGAAGTTTTCCCATCATTTTGGTTCATTCGCGTCGAAGAAAGTTCTCAGTCCGTCCCAAATTCAACAGTCCAATTTCAATAGTCTAGGGAAGTTCAGTCACACTGGAGGATTCAACAGTCGCCGGTAAATAGCTTTGTTGTTTCAGTTGCAACTTAAATTTGTTGTTCAGTCATCGATTATAGATGTCTGTAGATAGAATAGTCAAATCGTTTGATGATTTTGTAAATCACATTTCACAAGCCTGTCCTATTATCCTATAGGCCATTCGGGTCCTCTGTTTTTTCTTTCTTGGGAACCAATGCTAGGAATGCTGCATTAAAAGCTTAGTATAGTGCAAGGGTTGTTGTGATTCCTCCACTCCTTGCGAGACATCATACCTAATGATTGATCAAAATACTTGAAAGAATTCAATGGTGAATTCATATCACCCATGTGCTTTTTTGCTAAGAATATTTATAATAGTGGCTTCTACTTCAGTCATGGAGATGGCTTTAAGCACGGCATCATTTTGTTCTGTAATGATGCCCATATGAATTTTGTAGTTTGTTGTATCCATGATTGTTACAGTTTTAATTTGTTTTGCATTAGTTAACCTTTTTTTATGTTATAATTGGATTGATTGCTTCATGATCCTAATCTTTTGTAGATATGTTTTGATAGTCTGCAAATTTCTGAGATTTGGTATAATATTTTGATTTATTTTCATTCAAGAGATGAACAGAAGGGGAATTTTGCGCTCATTTATGGTCATACCAATGATATCATTACTGGTTGTTCAATTAGAATTATTGCCATACTTTTTTAAATTTAATTCACAACCACAAATTTTTAATCCACAACTAATAATCCACTCTATACAAAATGTCAATCACATGGAATATGTCATCTCTTTTTTGTTTCACTAATTCGATGCCTACTTGTCTCATTGCTTTGACATTATTGGGATGTTTACTATCACATGGCATATATCATATTCTATATTTATTTAGTAATTGGATTCTGGTAATTGGATATTTGATATGCATATAAATTTGTTTTCCTATAGGCGTTGGAAAATTATTTTCCAGGGCCTACAAGAAAAAAAAATTGCATGCATATCAAATATCCAGTTACTAGAATCCAATTACATTTAAACAAAAAATTATAGGCATCCAATTAGTAAAACAAAAAACAGATGACATATCCCATGTGATTGAAATTTTGTATACAATGGATTATTAGCTGTGGATTTCCACTATTTATAAGTATCATTATTAAGGATATATTTCCCCATGATGTCTATAAATCTACATAATGAAATATCAATATGGTAGATGTCTTTAAAAGGTCATTCGATATAACAAATGTTCAAAATATTAGGAGTCCCTACTGGCAGATATGATAAATGCACCTAAATGGTCATTGGATATAACAAAGGTTCAGAAGATTAGAAGACTCTACTGCTAATCAACTTTTCTGCAGACTCTATAAGACTCTACCCAATTAGCTTTTTGCTCAGATTTCTTACTGGTGTTGTATATGTTTGGTGTTGATGAAGTTGAGGGTATGCTATTATTATTCATGGAAAGATTCACAACGAGGGAAAGACTGATTGGGTTTTCGGTAGGACTTGAGCCAAATATATGTTGAGTGAAGGGTTTAGTTTTTCTGTAAAATTTGTATCTGATCAGTTGCAACTTGCAAGGCTCTGTGTGCTAACATAATTGTACTCTATTCTATGCTTGGATTCCTTAGTGTCATGTGAGTGTGACCATTGAATCCTTGTTAGTACCAGTATTGTGGTTATATTCTACTCGGAGTTGTTACTTTCAAATACCAGTGTGAAGATTGGGTTTTTGATGGTGGAGATGGAGATGAGTGTATGTTATACTTGTTGAGTTTCTCCCAACCCTCTATTTAGGGCTTGTCTTAGGTGGTGAATTTATATGAATGCATGGGATTTTCTGGTACTTTTCATACTTGTTTTGATAGTGTGTAACGTGGTCTTTATCTATTCAAAAATCTTGGAGTGCCATCATCTTGTCTTTCTATCTTTAAGGATTGGTTAATGGTTCTTGCTAGATATTTCTAATTTCATCTGGTCCATGCCATGTGTTTTTCCTAATTATCCATATTTCTACAAGCATCTTATCTCTTGATACATTATTTTCATATTGCAGAGGTGTGAAACACTTCCTGTGGCATTTGGAAGCGAATATGATTTGCAACTTCTCTAGGAAAATAGGTCATGTAAAGCTAAAATGACTTGTAACTGAGCTTTTGGTATTTTCCAGACATGAATGAAAAAACAATAATATTTACCAATCGTTGCGAGTCATTCTTTTGTTTTTTGACTGGTATTGGGACAAGTAACTGGTAAAATATTGTGTTTGTTTATGGAATTTATTATGCGAAAGGAAACTTTGAACTAAAATGTAATGTGTATGTAATTTAATCATATTAACTATTAAAGTTTTCCATATGTAGCAGTCACATTATTTTTTTATCATGTCAGTGTTCTCTGGCATATTTTTTAATCTACATTGATGAAAGAAGATTAGTAAATTTGTGAGGAATCATTGATTAAACTACTTGCTGATATTCGCATTGTATGCACTTTTGCTGGATGCCCGAAAAATCTTGGAAGAGAATTCAATCTGTAAATTCAATTGTAGGAGCTCACAACTTGATTCCATCATTATTTCATGAATGATCTTTCAAATGTTTTAATATATATATATATATATATATATATCCAATACCAATATTGTTTTATATTTAAATTTTCCTATAGAACTCCTATACATACCTATATTCTGACAACGTAGGTGAATTATGGAGAAACCTTCGGCGCCTCCTTGGCATGTCTCGATCGACGGACAATTTGCACCTCAAGTAAGTTAATACTTCTTTTCTTTCCATTGCATGGTTGGAGTTTCTATTTTCTGAGCTAGTTTTATAGTAGTATTTAAATTGACTGCGTTCCCAAAGTTGGATACTTGTATCCAATTTTTTTTATTTTGTTGATTAATGAATTTAAAAATCATGATTACATTTTTCGGTGAGAATTTTTCGTTCTCGTATCACAATTTCTAATAACGTCTAATTCCCCAGAAATTAGACTTTCATCTTAGTTATTTTTATTTTGGATTTCCACATATGTGAAGTCTATTCTTATAATGAATATATATATATATATATATATATATATATATATATATATATATATATATATATATATATATATAAGTTCGTTATTTATATTCTGAGACTCTACCTTAACATTTTTTTTAATTCTTGCTATACCTTACACCCTTCTCGATACTAATTGCGTGTGGGTATGATTGTAGGCCCTATTATTGCCTAAATCTACCTCAGGTTGAGAAAGGCAGAGTCTAGGGTAACATCAAACCACGCTTAATCTGGTAGCTAGCCCTACCAGATCGGGAGAGAGCTCTCTCCTCGTCAATCTCAGCAAAATAATCAATGAGGCTTGAGATGACTTGAAATAAAGGCTGATTTTAGGCTAGGTATATATGTAAAAGAGTTTGATTTGATTTTGAGGGTTTTTTTTGGATCAAAAGGAAGGGCAGATTTTGGGTCTGGGAAATGATCGGTTTTGCAGAGAGCTGAATGGGGCAAGGAAGGCAATTGTTTTGATGTTTCAAATTTAAATGCAATGAATAGCTCAGACTAGTGATGGGTTGAAGAGGGCAAGATGCTTTCAGGGATCCTCTTCAGACAGTTGAAAACATGGAAAATTAAACAAAACTCAAGGCAGAGCACTGCAAATCTAATGAATTCCACCTTTATTACTTGTTTATTTAATTTAAGAAGAAATGAGAAGGAAGATGATACACATGAAACATCAGTAAACTTACAATCACAGAGAGAAAAGCACCATCAAAACATAGAGCCACATGGATCCCAAAGAGTGCTGCAAACCCTAGTCTATTCATTTGCCAAAATGCAGAGATGAAATGTACAATGAAGCTCAAAGCAATCCCAAATGTCCAACCCTGAAAATGACCGAGAAACTACAAGATATAGACAAGCATAACTCATCCCCATGCCTCTAGGGGTCGAGCTCACTAGGTTAGGAGCTGTTTCAACAAAATATAAACTAAGAACTGGAAAATAGGCAGTGGAACAGCTTGCCTCTATAAGATAGGAAACTGATTCATTCAGTTACAATTCACTTTTTGGTGAATGAATCTACTTACATGAGTGAAAATTTGTCAAAATTACATCAAAAAACATGGAATTACATCAATTTACATCAAGATCTTTACATTTGGAGATAAAAAAGTCAAACTGGCCAAAACTAGGCGAAAAATTGAGTTACTAAGTGAAAACTGAGCCAAAATTCCCAATACGTCACGCCTGAAATCTCTATACGTCGCGCCATTTTGGAGATGATTTTGAGGGCCTTCCCGTAGTCCAAATTGAGCGCATGATAGCGCGTTGGAAAGCTCAGCCTGTCTACTTTCCAACCCAAGTGGAATTTCTGAATTTAGATTCCATTTACCTCTCCAAAAATGAGTTTTCCCAACACTGCTTCTTGTGTGTCCAAAAGAGGGTAGAAAGGTCATTTTTAGGGTGTTTTTTATTTGATCGCCAAATAAGTGGTAATATAGGAGGGGATATGGAGAAATATGGAAGTGGGACTAATGGACTTTTTTCAAGTGAAATTATAAATTTTCCATTTGAAATCTGTGTGTTAAAGATTTAGGGACAACCACTTAGTTTTTTGGGATAACTTGGGATTTGAGGGAAATTTACAAGTGGTATAGGGACAATGGGAATGGGATAGGGATGATTGACTTTAGGGATGTCAAGAGATAGGGGAATGGGCTGCTATAATGAGATAAAAAGTGAGGAGGGACTGACAAGGTAAGGGAAATGGAAATATTTGACACCAAAATCAATTTTAAAACCCTAGGAGCATTCTTAAACAAGACAATAGGGTTTTGAGTTTTGCATTTAAATTCTTATATCAACACCAAACACTTGTTATGAGCAATGGGGAAGTGACTTTGACTTACTCGAACAAGGAGAGACCGAGCAAATTTTGATGATTGAAAGGAATGGCAAAAAACTTGTGTTCCGTCCCAATGCGCCGCGCAACCAACCCAGTGTGCCACGCCCTTCCAATGCGCTGCGCAGGAACAAAAATACACACACGGAAACGACCCTATGCGCCGCACTCACCCGATGCATCGTGTCGGCTGCCCAATGCGCCGCGCTCTGCAACTTCAACACAATCTTCCCTTCAAACTTCTTCCTTCATTCCTCACGGGTTCTCCTTGGCTCATTGTTGTCTCTTGGCACACAAATGAAGTTTTAAACTTGAAAATATCTTATATGCAAAGGATTTAAATTTTTCATTTGAAAAACCCACTTTATAATGTTGTAAACTTTGACATTTCACTTTTAACAACTCTGTTTTGTTTCCTTTGTGCTTTTGACTGAATAATGAGCTTATGTTTGTCTCGCAGGGAATGGATGGCATGGAGCTTTGGCAAAGGCGACCAGGGTTGCGAGTGGAGTGTTATTACAACTAAAAAACTTGAAAATTACATTTCATTTATTACATAAAGATAAAATAGACTATTTTTCTTC
The DNA here is from genome assembly GCA_034641835.2 of Pinus albicaulis. Classification (NCBI taxonomy): domain Eukaryota; kingdom Viridiplantae; phylum Streptophyta; class Pinopsida; order Pinales; family Pinaceae; genus Pinus; species Pinus albicaulis. The sequence continues at coordinate 1,221,990,977 of CM076580.1, forward strand.
AAAACAGAGTTTTGAAGAAAAATAATTATTAAGCATTATGATGATGAAATTTTTGCACTGAAACCTTATTTCAAGCTTCCTCATGTGCCTGCTGACCATTATTAGGCATTTTGAGACCTGGTTAATAAAACCCTAGACCTAATGAGACTAAAAACCCGAAAATGACTCTTTTCTAACTTATGATACCAAACATGACTGTAAATGATTTTAATGAACAGAAATAGGCCAGCAGGTACAAGACATGAGGGATATGAGTGATAAGCCCCTACCGTCAGATGATCCATGCTCCTAATGGAATGTAGCTGACTGAACTAAGTGAGACACCTAAAATGAAATGCAACAAGAGAAATTTGATCTCTGACGGAGGGATGAAGATACCGACTCTAACAGGCCACATTTCCCACGCAACCCATAAGGTAATAATGTAATTATTATTTATGTTAACTCAAGTTTTATAACTACAATATTACTATCCTCATCACCAAAACTAACTTATGTTCTGGTCATTGCAGGCATTTCATATATATTTTCTTCCTTTGGATTTACATACATCCACTTCTCTTGCCAATTTCTCATACTGCAGCAACTATGTTTATACAAGTTGGTCCAGATAACTAGTGGAATATCCCATGTGCAAATTTGCATAAGTTTGCAGAGAGAAACATTTTAGTGTTTATTTTAAGGGACGAAGTTCCCTCTGTGTAAACGTTTATTATTAGCAACTCTTGACTTAAATTGTGTAGTTTTTTTATGAACTGAAAACATCTACAAGATGTAACTTCATGGACTTATTCCTTATAAATTTTTGGCTATGGACTATATAAAATATTTCATTTTAATTTAAAATGTTATTGGAAATCCAACATAATATATTATTTCCATATATACTTTCGCTTTAAGTTCTTATGGAGGGATACATTCTAAATATATATGTACATGTATATACTTTTTTGTCTAGTAAGCTCTAGTTCATGAGTTATCTTCCTTAATTTATGCTAGAGTACAAAACTTATTTAGCTATATGGTGCATTCATTTGTCATTCATATATACTTATTTCTGCTTAGAAATTATTCATTATGAAATGTACAGCTTGGTAACAAATCACTAGAACATAATTGTTAATGAAATACTAATTTTCTGTAGTTTACCTAACATTAGATCTAAGCTTTATCCTAGGTTTAGACATTCCGATAGTTGGTCCTCTACAAAGTTATGTCTGTACAACAATACAGGATAAACGATTTGATTATAGTTAGTTATCTTCAATATAAAGACTATCCAAAATAATTTCTAACTCATCTTAACTCCATAGTATGAATGCATATCCAGATTCAGAATTTCATATAAAACTATACTAATTTGCTTTCTAAACAATTCATGACAGAATTAAATATAATTTAAAAATGAAATTAATTGGTGCATACCACTTAAGGTAGACTAGGTTCCTCCCAACCTTAGAGCTCTTTCTCCATAGCTCACCCCCTAGCAGAGATCATTTTTCCCCAGAAATACACAACCTCTTGTCTACCATGTATCTGCTTATATAAGCTTGCTTTCCCATCAGCATGTTTCCCTTAACTACATCCAGTTAAATCAGAATGCTGCTTTCTTGTGTGCCTAGGCTTTCCTTTTTTTTTTCTACAAAAGTACTTTAAAACTAGATTTTCCTCTTTCTAACTTTATTCCAACTCTTCCCAGTAACTTCCTCTTTATTGGGGTAGCTTTTTAGATTTTTGTCTCCAATATAACTTGCTATATTTAATTTTATTCCCTCCAAGGATTTTTGGAGAAGTGGGAAAGTCTTATGACCATTATCCTTCCTCAAGGATTTGGATCTCTGATCTCTAATCTTTATCTAGTCTTTGCACCATTTATTTCTTTTTTTCATTTTATTAATTTAGTTTAATAAAATATATCCACAATAATCATTTTTCCTAGGTCCACTTGACCCTTATAGTCTTTGACTGTCTATTTTTAAAAGCGGAAAATTAGGGACATTACAATAGGTTTATAATCCCTTGGGTTTACTAATCCCTTGCTTTTATGATATCAATATCTTGGGTTTATTAATCTAAGAGTTAATATTCCTAAGGTATATCATCATTCATAAGGTTTATAATATTAGTTTTACGATTTAATTTAAATCTCTTAGGTTTATAATCATTGGGTCTCTAATACAATTTCCTTGGATTTATTAATCCCTTGGTTTAGAATATTAGTATATTTGGTTTAATATTAATATCTTGGTTTTATACTTTGTAATATTAGGGCTTATAATATTAATCCTCTAGGTTTATAATAATAGTGTGTTGGGTTTACCCCTTGGGTTTATAATATTAATTTGTTGGGTTTATTAATCTCTTCGGTTTATAATACTAATAATTAGTTGGGTTCATTAATCCCTTGGGTTTTTAATATCGTGGATTCAGAATATTAATAATTAGTTGGGTTCAATAATCCTTTGGGTTTATAATATCAATCCGTGGGTTTATAATATTAATAATTCCTTGGGTTTATTAATTCATCGGGTTTTTAATGTTAATATCTTGAGTTTATTAATCCCTTGGTATTTTAATATTAATCCCTTAAGTTTTTAATCTGTTTGGTTTTTAATATAAATAATTCCTTTGGTTTATAATATTCATCCTTTGGGTTTATAGTATCAATCCATTTGGTTTATAATATTTATCCCTATTACAAATAATAATTATAATAATTATTATTTATCACTAATTATTAATCATTATATCCCTAATGGGAGTGCGATCTCGGAAACACCTGGAGAGGAGATCCCATGTGTGACTACAAGTGGAGCATGGGTAAGGAACATACCTCTCTGTCCCATCACCATAATTCATGCAATGAGAGTGGTACTATCATAACATTGGTTATTCGTGTAAAAATTTATTGTGCGTTAGATTTTGGGGGTGGCAGAAGGTTAATGAAAGGGCAGATGACTAAGCCTGACATTATCTTCACACTCTGGTATGGTGTTGGACCTTGCAGTGGCCTCTAGGGAGGAAGCGTAAGCAACGTAGGAAGCTTTTCAAGTGTGTGGTTTGTGTGTACTTTTCGTGGGTAGTTTCTGGTGATCTAGGTGGATATTGGTGGTTTCTCGCTTATTCCACATGGAGCCCCACCATTATTTCTTTCAGTTTTTTATTTTCCTTAATTGTAGCACAATTTACTATTTTTGGCAGTTTTTTGGATCCCGAACTTCCGGATACGTTTTGAGGCCCTGAACGAACCCAATGATATTCTATGTCAACAGCAGTAGTCCTTAAATAGATCTTTCTAGAGAGGTATCATGTGCGTCAAACAGAGATCATATACCAAAGTCACGACCTCGGGAGATTTATGTACCAATTTACCCCAATGGGGCCCATAGTTTGGTGTTTCATCTCCTATGTTTAGGTTTCTGGATATTTAGGGTTTCCCATTATTTCTCAATAATAAATAGGCCTTTGAGCCTCCTTGTATAATATTTTAGAGGCTTGTAGCTGCCACATCTCTTCTTAAAGATAAGCTACCAGTGCCCTAGCTAGTTTATTTCCACTATGTGTAAGCATATTTAAGTTATGTGATATTAATGAAATGAAGCCTTATTTTTACTACATATCTACGTTTATGTGTATTTTTGTATTTTATTGTGTTCCTGGATAAGTCCTGATCAGATGGTCCATGTTGATAAGTATCCTTGTTATCATTTGTGCTAGTAAGTATAGGGAGCCAAGGGGAAGGTCCTCATGTCTTCTTATAGACATGTTTTGGTGAGCTAGAAGAGGGAGTGGAATTCGCAACCCGAGAAACCTCATGGGTGGTGGGAGAAATCATGTTGTTGTTTCCATATCCCTGACCTCTGGTGCGGATGCGACAATGCTTGGTGGATTAGTTTGTGGTCTCAGTGTGTAGAATTCGGCAGGTGGTCGCTTCCTAGGGGGGAATTTCTATTAGGAGATAGCTATTATGTCCATTTTTTGTGTTCAATTCACTTTGTTGGTGTGGAGGAAGGAGGTTTCTAGTTTTTCTGGGAGCAACAAACTTTCTCTAGAACTGGGAGGTGGAATTCTGATTTTCTGTTGTGGTGGACAGTGGCTTTCAGTTCCTTTGATAACGAGGGTTATTTTCTCTGGTGGAGGGTCTAATTTCTGGTGTCTAAACGAAGAGGGTTTACACTGTGGAGAATTATGAAGCCACTGACACGGTGTGGTTTCTCCCCTTCCCCTATTATCCATGACCCTGTGGGGGTGGCATACTCGGCAATGATCACAGTGGCTCCCCGTCAGGGTGGAAAGACAATGGGGCATTCACGATAGGCCAGTGTTGGAGTGCGTAGTAGCTGAAAAGGAGGTAAGCATGGGGCTAGTAGGCGAAGCGGGTAGAGGGGTCAAAGGTAGAGTCGACGGGGAAAAGGATCCTATGGCGGTGAAGGGAAACATGAGCCTAGTAGTCCCAAAGTTCATGAGGGGCAGGGTATCCACCACTGATGTCTCGAGAACTGTTGTGATCTTATCAACACTCAAATGGAAATGGTGGATACAACTGAGCGAGTCTGCCGCAAGGGGCATGTAGTGCAAATGACTACTCTAGAACGACTACACTCTTTTCAGTACCAAGTTCAAAAGAGACTGGTAGTGATTTGGCGAGGCCAAAATCAAGTTACTAAGAAAGTAAAAAATCTCGAGACCTGGATGGCACACTTTGAAGGGCACGTTTAGTGTGACTTTGGTCCTCCATTGCCTCCAGGAACAACCTCGAACAACCCTGCATCTATCACGTCAGACGACTAGTATGATATCTAGTATATTTTAAGTTTTAGTTTTGTTTTGGTGTCTCTGGTCCAACCATTTATGGACAATGTCCTTAGTTACTCTTTTGTACCTTTGTCACCTCGTGAAAATTTTGGTCAACAAATTCGATCGGAGTGAAACCACTTGTTTTGAGAACGAGTCTTTGTACTCCCCTTTTCTTCTATTAATAAATCATCAACTTAATACCACTAGTTTTGAGAACGACTCTATGTACTCATTTTTTCTTCTATGAATAAATCATCAACATAATATATATATATAATCATTGATAATTAATTATTATTATCGATATTTATTATTTAACAATGTATAAATATTCATAATTATTATTAATTACTAATAATTATTAACTATTAGTTACTCATATTTTATAATTATTAATAATTAATAATTATTATAATGTATAATTAATAATATTATAATTTTTCATTTTTCATTTTAATATTTATATTAATTTTAATTATTAATTATAAATATTTATATTTATATTATATTTAAATCTATGTGATTAATACAAACGTCACATTATTGTATTTATAAAATTATTCCTTTGGGTTTATAACCTTAAGGTCTATAATCCTAAGGTTTAAAATACTAATCTAAAGGTTTTTAATACTTTAGTTTTATAATATTAGTCGTAGGGTTTATAATCACTTTGGTTTATATTGTAAAACATATGATTTAATATTTTTTCTTCTATTTATTTCTCCTTAGTTTTATAATATTAATCCTTTGGGTTTATAGTATTTGTTTTATAATATCACATTTATTATAAGGCTTTGAAATTTTAAATTTTTAATATTAGAGTTTATAATATTGGGTTTTACAATTTTAGGTTTTATAATGTTAATATTAATCCTTTAGGTTTATTAATCCAAAGGGTTCGTAATATTAATCCATTCAGTCTGTTATTCTCAATGGTTTATAAAATTAATCAGTTTCGTTTAGATCATTAATATTCGGGGTTTATTATTAGATTTTCATAGTGTTTAGTTTATATCATTAATACCTCACGTTTATTATTAAATTTTATAATACTAATCATAGGGTTTACAACCTTATGGTTTATAATATTAATCTTAGGTCTTATAATATTGAGTTTGATGGTGTTAGGGTTTATAATATTCAATTTAATATTACAGCTTAATATCATGGTGTATCACATTGTTCTTAGTAATTATGTAACATTTTAATCTTAGGATTTAGTGTTTTCCATTTAGCTTATTTTCCCTTTGAGTTATCTTTATTAATTTTAAGGTTTAATATTTTTCCTTTAGATTTATTTTCAGTTGGGTTTTAATATTAATTCATAGGATTTAGTTTCCTTTGAGTTTATTATTACTAATATTAGGGTTTAGTATTTTTCCCTTGCGTTTATTTGCCCTTGGGTTTATAATATTAAAGCCTTGCATTTATTTCCCCTTGGGTTTATAATATTAATCTATTGGATTTGTGATATTATAGTTTTTTTTGTTTTGGGTTTATAATATTGCATTTAGTATCACGATCTAAAATGTTGGGATTTTAATATTGGGATTTTTAATATTATTCGTGCAATTTATAATATTAATCTCATTGTTTAAAATATTTATTGTAAGGTTTGTAATTTCAAACTTACAAATATAATATTAACCTTAGGGTTTATAATGTAGGATTTTATAATATTAGGGCTTATAGTAATTGATTTAATGTTCGAGTTTAATATTGTTATGTTGGAATTATTCATAAATGTATAATTATGTATAAAATATATTGATAGTATTATTAATAGGATAATAAATGTATAATAATCATTAAGATAATGGTGAGGAATAAATAAGTATTATTTTTTTTTGTAAGCTGGGTAGGATTACATATTCATCATCATGCCTAAATACATCACTGTGATCAGAGCGGGGAATTGAACTAGTGACTTCACATCAAGGATTTCCTTAACATCGCACTCGATCACCATCTGTCCAAGACCCCATGGAGGTGATACATAAGTATTATATATATATATATATATATATATATATATCTATTCAATCTCTAATAGTCACATTAACACTGTACGTATAATAATTATTAATGTGATTGATAAATGTCTATCGACGTATGTCAACCACATTGGTAAATGTGGTTGTGCTAGTTTATCCTTCGTTGTATATGAAATCATGCGAAGGTTTCGTAAGGGATGTGTTTATGTGGTCCCAATAGTTGACCCAATAGTGTTATATGGAAACATGTCCCATTCAAGAGCTTAATTAACACATTCTCAAATCTCACCACCTACTCGATATTCACAACATTCATTATGCAGACCTGTCACTTCCACAAAGGAGGATTATAGGGGATTTTCAATAGGATTACTTCACTAAGAGTTTTTCTTTCATGAATCTGGACAAGCAACATAATCATATCGCTCATCTAGAATTCAATGATTGAGCCGAGAGACTCATTATACAACTCAGTATGAGGGGATGTGTAAGTTTGTCCATCTGTTTATTCCTTTTAAATTCAAAATAAAAGTTAAAAATCATGTTCTAAATAGAAAAATAAAGTCAACTTTAATATTAAAAAAATGAATATGTTGTGAAGTAGTTAGAAGTGAAAAAAAAAATGTGAGTAAGATGTTTAAATCTTATAATTTAATTATTGATAAAATAATTTAATATGAATTAATATTGACATATAATTAAAAATATGTTAATAATAAAAACCATTTTAATTTCGGAATGTCCATGTTATGTAAAATATTTTAATGTCAATTGCATATATATTATATATCGTTTAAAAAAATATATGTATATATCATGAAAACAATAAGTTTTTATGGTTACAACATTTATTTGGTCCTATATATACTATATTTAGCATTCAAAAATACTATTTAAACAATGAAAAATAACACATTCTATTTTACACTCTAAAGAAATTTGCACATGAAGAAATTTGATCCATCTCAGCTCAGGTTAGATCCTTACTTAAGATATATTTATGTTGGTTAGCACTCAATGGACACCTAGATAAAATTTCACATATCACACAAGGCTACTCATTGAAGGGATTAGGTTGAAGTGGAGAAAAATTAGATTTATTCCATTAATGAACGTTGGTCCTCAATTGTTAGGCTCGCCCTTGATCCCAATTATTTATAGCATGTTTCAATAGCCTCTCCTTTTTTCTAGAGCATGATATGCTAGACAACTAATCACAAGAATAGGTGGGAATCGTTAGTAAATCCTCATTATTTCATTTTCTCATTTGAATATTATCAAACCCTCGTTTTTTTGTCTTCAAATTTTATTATGGATGTCCTCCCTCTTTGCACACTTGTTGTAAGGTCCTCGATATGATATTGAGACGACCGAGTGCAGCAGACGCGCCTTGGTGTGACGGGTGCCCGACTCAGAAAACGTGTGACGGGAAAATGCATTCGAGCGGTGCGACGAACCTATGAGAACGAAGTGCGTTGATGCTGTGATGACCAAGTGGGGTGCGCGAACGACTCAGTAGATGTGTGACAAGAAAATACGTTCGGCCAGTGTAGCAGACATGTGCAGACGAAGTGCGACAAACGTTCCTAGGGCGGTCAAGCAACGTTTGCATGATTACCATGCAACGAAATATTTGTGACGGATCCAAAGAAATGGAAAACAAATATGTATGGATCGGTGCAATGTGATGACCTTATAGCGTGTGGATAACACATTGGTGGTGGGTTGACATCATTATGAAACGTCACATGGTCGATGAAGGGGTGCCTTGGTTAATTATAAGGGGCTTTCGGATGGATAAGTTGCGTCGGCTAGGGGTGTCATGACCGAACCGTGTGATAAAAACATAAGTGATGTGGAATATATATATGCGGGCGTGTTAGATGGAAATGAACAACATACCAAAGTTTGGAGTTCATACAACATTGAACGGTGCAGTGAAGAAGCTGAACAAAGGAGGTGTGAAATACTGGAAGAACCGACACACAAATTTAAGAGGGCGTTGTGGAAAGGGTCGAGTCAAGTGTCGGTCGTGCAGGCCATGCGCTCGAACTGGGGGTACACTGGAGAAGGCATCTGGCGAACAGGGTCGATTTGAGTGTTTCCGTGAACAAAATGCGAAGGATGTGGGTGGACTGGGTCAGGTCGAGAAGGACCCGAACAAAATTATGAATGAGTGAAAAATGTTGAGAGGTCGAGGGCACGACTCATGTGGAGCATGACCCTAGTCACCTGACCTCCACGATAGGGAGGTCGACTTGGGAATTTCATGCAAAGAGTGACCTCGGTAACCTGAAATTCATGACCTTGTGGGCAGAAGTCAGAAAAAATATTCTATGGAGAAATTTGGAGTTTCCAATAGACTTGGTGATTGTTGAGAGGCATTGTTGTTGGGTTCAAAAAAAGGGTGTTGGACCGACTTGGCAAGATGCGCAGGTGGGTGCACAGGGTTGGATATTTGTATATGATTATTGTAAAATTGAACACCATTGAACAGTTATATATTATTGGGCAGAATATTTGAGTTTCCCCTCCCAAGTATGTATGGGTGTACTTTGGTGATGTTTTGAATGTTTAATTGATGAAAGATTAAATATTGAAGATTAATTTTGTTGCATTTTTAATAACACTCAACTTGTGAAATTGGGTAAGTGTTGAAGGTAGGCGTAGTCTAAATTCTTGAGTATTGTTAAAAATAAAAAGTGTGGTACCCGTTATACGTGGTTTAAAGATCACCAGAAGTATAGGGTCGTGATAGTTGGTATTATATCCAACTTCCGTTGGGCTTTGGTGATTGAAGTTTGAAGGACTGATCCCACAGCTACTACGTATTAGATGGTATCAGAGCTTGATTTAGGGAGAGTCGATTTGATCTGAATGGAGGATGTTAGTAATGCTCAGCTAATTCCCCTTTCAGATGTTAAACATGCTTGTTTTTTATGTGCTTAAGGGTTCAAGTTATCTTGCAATTCATTAAGTCTCATGATTTTTTTTCATGTCAATTTGGTGAGAAATTTAACAAAAAAAAAATAGTTGAACAACATAAAATAAAGTACGAAACATCACCATATATAACATTGACACATGTATTTGATGAATGAGTTCACCCCTCCTAGGCTACATCTCCTTAGTCTAGCTTCCATAGCTTGGGCCTCTATATTATGCTCAAATTGTCAAATTTACCTACTTACAATGCTCTTTTGCTCCTGTAACCTTCTCCATTAAGCCCAAAATGGTAAAGAATGACTATCTAGCCTTTTCTTGCTCTTCAATTAGTCTCCAAGTGAAGCAAATATTGCCTGACCCTCTCGTGACTCCAAGCATCCTTAAACTTAAAGCTGTAAAAATTCCATCTAGAAGTGCTCCATTTATTACGAAACCTGCACCAATGAGTTCAAAAAACCCAAAAATGGTAATCTAGCCTCTTTCTGACACTGATTTGGTCGAAAACTACCTTAGTTATGACTTCATCCAGTTTCACCTAGAAAATCTCCGCTAAATATGGCAAAATGCAACTAAACTGGATGTCCATCGAATTTGGAGGTCCGGGAATTAATCGGCCATTAATTTAAGTGGGATTTTTAGCGCTAATTAAGCTGTCTTAACAATAAACACGTGCTTTAATTAATCCGAATTTAAAATGGGCTTAGGTGCATAATAAAACTAGTTTATGGATAATAAAACATGGTTATGGTCTTTAATCTTCGTGCCTAATGGAACTCCGTAGGTGGTTCATGCATGTGGCCCTATGGACCGAGGGCTGGTCCCCACCTTACCCCCGCCATTAAATAAAATTTAATTCAAATATATGTTGGTGCCATAGTTAGTTAAGAAATAAGATGTAGCAAAGGCGGTAAGTCTTGGCATTGGCAGTTGGGAGGTCGTGTCGTCAAACCGCAGCGCCTCTGCCTAAAATTTTGACCAACGACCGTGAAGGCACACGATGGCCTCAGGGATTTCCATGTGTCGTGACCTCATTGGTCCAACCAAAATTTGACACATAACCTGGATTCGCAGTGAGTAAGACATTGCCACTTGGCATTCGCTAAGTGGTCCACCTGGGGAATATTCTAAAGAATATTAATTTGTATATGTATTATGCTGACTGGACTGTATGGATCCCTAGTCAGCATCCATGTCATGCCTGCACAAAATTTGCATGTTTAACAAAGAGAAAAAACCGTGTTTCTGGGGGCATTCAAAGAATTAGGATGATGAGCACTACGCAGTTGTTCACACTTCGAACCAATCTAAGAAGTTTGATTTTTGAGCTAAAATTGACGCTCCTTATCACAAGTTGTGTTGATTATTCAAGAATTAGGAATATTGTTGCAGTGTTGCAGGTGGTATTGAAGCTTGAACTTATATTATTTGTTCTTATTGAGACCTTCGTAGGGAAAGACACTGTTCAGGGCCAAAGCTGCAGAAGAAGACATGGCAAGTTGGGAAGAATGCCAAGAGAGGCTCTTTGAGGCCTTACACAGGTTAAGGCGTATGAAAGAAGAGAACCCAATGATTCATGCTGAACATGAAGTCTTGGAGGAGAATGTTGAGGTGGCACTTCTTAGACTTGGTTGGGAAATGGAGCAGGATAGAACTATAGGTTGCTATAAAGAAGGAGAAGATGAAACTGAGGCATGTCAAGAAGAGGATGTTGTACGTGTATCAATGATCAAGGAGGAAATTGATGAATCGGTTGAACAAGGATCGTACACATTACAGACATTGATTATGGAGGAAACTTGACACTTGGAGAGTTTTCATGGAGGTATGACTTGTGTTTCATTTGAGCTTTTGGAGGATGGACCATATGCAGGGATGAGCAAAGGGATAAATTCTTTGCCAATGCCATGGATGACCTATACTTGGATGAATATGATGAGGCCTCATACATTGGATAAGAAGAGAGAATATTTTGTTGCATAACTTGTTAGGGAAATTTGTGACCTCATGATAGAAGGTTCAAATGCCTGCAACAAGGGTGGAACTTGATGAACTTTGCGATGGATGGGTCATGCTTAGCCATATGGAGAAATGGCTAGGCTCTTGGCATGACTCATGGACTAATTGGAGGAAGGGCACACTATTTGGGTAGAATTCTTCATGGTTGGAACCAAGAAGGAAATATTGGTGGAACTTTAGTATGGGAGGAATCTTTCAAGGAAGGACCCGTGATTATTTATGATGGTAGAAGTGACCAAGGGCGCTTTACCTAGATGATAGAGATGAGATTACTAGAGTTGTGTTAAGACCACTCTTGATGGACCTATGAACAACCAAAGTGATGGAAATTGACATGAGAGCATGGTAGAAATTATGCAGGGACACTATGCAAGTGCACTTACGGAGATTCCACTTATGACTCGCATCAAGGAGGAGTTTCAAAGCAGGATGTTGAGCAGGATAGATAGCTATTGTGACATGGATACATTTTTATTGATGGAATTATGGGGATGTTTTTCACTTTTGAGAAACGAGACCATGGTTGGATGAGCAACCTATGAGGATATTCATATGACTTGCAAGGAAGGAAACACTTGTGATGGTACTCATGGCAAAATCAAGTATGCTTGGTGAAACTTTAGATGGATATGATGCATAGGAGTTCATGATGATTTGGGGATAGTTGTAGACATTGGAGACTTCATATTATAGTGGTTTTGGAGTATTTGACTCATTGAGGAGCCAAGGTTGGGATTGGTCTTTATTTTGATGCATTATGGGATGCATACCTTGGGCAGATTATGGGGTGTGTTCGTGAGGAGTGACTTGATGGAGATGATCGAGACAAGATATTTTGGAGTTCGATGGAGTTGCAACGACTAAGATTCCTTGGTGAGGTACACTTGGGCATGAGGTGAGTATTTTTGAATTAGACACACTTTGGATAGACTTGATGGAGTGCATATTGCAGATGAGATGGAGATTACTTCATGGACTTGGATGTGGCACATTGAGCATTGGATTGATGGGAGGAGTTCTTGACTAGTTTGAGATGGATCTCTCACATATAGATGATGATGCTTGGATTTATGTGACTGATTTTGTAGCACATGAACACTATCATCATGAGAAACATATTATAGATGGATTAGAACTACTTCATGGACCTAGATATGGTTTATTTTACTTGATGGACATTATGTTGTAGATGAGATGGAGATTAATTCATGGACTTGAGCATGGATTATTTTGATGGGATGGATTCTTGATCGATTTTATGATGTGATAGGATGCAGGAGAAACAAATGACGCATGGCATGAGGATGTGAATTCTCGTGATGAGAGTGTATGGTTGGATTAGCTATCCAACTAGCCTGAATAATGGGGGCTAGTATTGTGCAAAGTTATGTTGGATACATAACATATTATATTATGTTGAGTAGTGTTGGAGTACGTTGATACACATATTCATATGATGATATCAATGACATATGATTGGTCAACACTATATGTTGCATAGATAACATGTAGCTTGAGTTAAGGAGATTGACCTCCTACGATAGAGGCATCATGTGGAATTTGCGACAGGTGTGATTGATGATCATGGATTGAGGAGATGTTCCCATGGACAAATATTTTTTATGGATTCATAGACCTTGGTGGCTTATGCAATGGATAGAGCATAGGTAAGCAATATGAAAATTGTTGGAGTGGATGGAGCTAGGGACACTTTGCAACGATATGTTGCAACGGTATGTTGCGACGATATATTGTGATGATATAATGCGACAATATGATGATGGTGTTGTCGAGGACAACAACCTTACTTAGAGTGGGGGAGGATGAAGGCCCTCGAGATGATTGTTCAAAAACTGAGTCTAGGGGGTGCACCTCGGTGCGATGGGCACCCGATTTGGTAGACGTGCAATGGGAAAACATGGTCGGGTTGTGCCGCAGACATGTGTGGACAAAGTGAGATGATTTTGCAATGAGTGAGTGCATCAGGCGCGCCTTTGTGGGATGGGAAAATGACTCGGCACACATGAGACAGGAAAATGCATTCGAGCGATGCAACGGATGTGTGTGGACGAAGTGTGATGAACGTTCCTGTGGTGGTCGAGCCAAGTTTCCACGATGACCATGAGACGAAATATTTGCGACAAATCCGGCAGAACGGAAAGATAACTAAGCATGTAGCGCTACGACGTGATGACCTTATAGCATGCATATGACACATCGGTGGCAGGTTGACGTTATGATAAAATGTTACACGGTCGACGAAGGGGTGCCTTAGTTAATTACAAGGGGTTTGCAAATGGATAAGTTGGGTTAGCCAAGGGTGTCATGTCCCAACCGTGCGATAAAAACATATGCCGTGGTGCATATATATATATGTGTGTGTGTGTGTGTGTGTGTGTGTGTGTGTGTGTGTGTGTGTGTGTGTGTGCTGGATGGAAATGAAAAAGCACCCGAAGTTGGGAGTTCATACAACATCGAACGGTGCAGTGAACAGGTCGAACAAAGGAGGTGTGAAATACTTTAAGAATCAACAGACGAAGTTCAAAGTGCATTCCGGTCAAGGTCAAGTTGGGTGCAGGCCATGTAGTACATGTGTCGACACTGCAGGCATGGTGCGGAAGACGTCGAGCGAACAAGGTTGGGTCGTGTGTTTTTTTGAATAGACTACGGGAGGTGCGGGCAAACTGGGTCAGGTCAGGCATGACCCGAACGAAATTCTGAACGCGTGTAGAACGTGCGGAGGTTGAGGGCACAACTCGTGCATAGAGTCACTCGAGTGACCCAACCTGCACGACACAAAGGTCACCTTGGGCAGTTCGAGCAAAGAGTGTCCGCAGTGACCCAGGCTGCATGACCTTGTGGGCAAAAGTCAGAAAATTTATTCTATGGAGAAATTTGAGGTTTCCAACAAACTTGGTGATTGTTGAAAGGAATTGTTGCCGGGCTAAAAACACAAGTGTTAGACTGACTTGGAAAGAAGTGAAAGTGGCTACACAGGATTGGATATTTGTATGATTATTGTAAAATTTTACATCATTGAACTGTTATATATTATTGGGCATACTTTTCGGGAGTTCCCCCCCCAAGTATGTATGGGCGTACTTTGGTGTTTTTGTGAATGTTTAATTGATGAAAGGTTAAATATTCAAGATTAATTTCGCGGAATTGTTAAGAACACTCAATTGGTGAAATTGGCCAAGTGTTGAAGATAAGTGTAGTCTACATGCTTGAGTATTGTTAAAAAAAAAAAATTGTAGTGACGCACCCGCTATACGTGGTTCAAAAAGCACCACAAATATAAGACCATGAAACTTTTTCTCTAGACAATGATTCAAGGTGAATGGTGTACTTTTGAATTTTGAATATGCATTTTCCAAATGCTAATCACAATCCAAATAATATAGTTGCCATTATATTGCAAAGTAATTCATGCTTCATATATAGAACAAGGTGTACTATTTACTTTTTAATGGAGGTTTAAAAGATGCAAGGGATTTGCTTTTAATAGATGCTTAGCAAATGACACTAGTATTAAGTTTATTTTAAATTTTTAGATATATGATCGGGGAATCTATGCAATGGCTATATGGAAATATAGCCCTTGAGCTTATGTTTTCTCAGTAGTAATCCAACATTTAAAAGCCTCACCTTTGAAGTAATACAATTATTAACCTTTTGTTGAAGTATTGCAGGATGGTAATTTAGTTTTATTATTGAAATTGAAATTAACTTCAATATTAAATATTAAATATTAAATATTTTGATTATAGATTATAGATTATATGTTTAGGGTATTTTTTTTTAATGTTACATTTGAATAGAAATAAACTAAACAAAAAGATATTGACAATCTTGTAAATTTTTGGTTTTTTTTAATGGTAAATGACAAATTTATAAAAATAAAACCAAACAAAAAGATATTAACTATAACTTTTTTTAATAAGTTTCTAAACGTAAAATTGTAATCGTTCTATAATCAAAATACCAATATTATTATTTATATATAAATTTATTAAAAGTTCTTAAAGTATATGAATTCGTTAACAATATTATCTCTCAATTACCGTTGTATTAGAAATTATTTTAGCCTAGACAATTTTTACAACTTGATTCAAGAAGTTTTGAAGCTAGGATAGTGTTTACAACCAATTTGCTGAAAACTCATTACTTTTGGTGGGGCTCAAACAATATTAAATTTCCGTTAGTATTTAATATTAAGTAAAAAAATTATAAAAATAAAAAATTAAATCAAATAATAAATATTATTAGAAACATAATTAAATATAGAAATGGCAAGAGTGCAAGGAGTTATTCCTCGTTCATTAGAAGGTAGGATTATTTTTCTCATAGAAGTTTGACAAAATCCAAAAATTAACCAAAAGCTTATATTTTATACTAAGAGATGAATAAAAGGGTTCAAAGTAATTCAAAGTTTTACAATATAGGAATACTCTTATATATTTTTTTTGAAAGTATAAGAAATAAATCACTACTTAAGAAACATTTATGCAACGACTATAATAAAATAAAACAAGATTAATAGTTGTTATGTAGCGTAGTCTTTGCTTCTATACTTAATTAATTAAGTAGAGACCACATTTTCGTTTTTGGATGTGCTTGCTTTGCACAACTTCCTCAGTACAATGAACTTCCCACACTTTCTTTGCATTGATATGTCTGCACACACTTATTACCATGCTTTCTTGCAAGAGTTAGTAGCTCTTGAATTGGGAAAATCTTACTTCCCCATTCAATGTCTAGCGTATTTTGATGAGTTATTTGCTTTCTTCTACTATGAGGAGCAGGTATAATGTGAGATTGGTAATATTTTTCTAACCAACAGAGTAGGGTTCTGAAAGCGAAGAGCATGACAGGAAAGCGAGGTAAATAGGGCAGAGGAGCACGACAACGGTGGGCGGCGGTAAAGGAAAGAATGGTGACCCAGAAGATGGAAGGCGACTGAAGTGCACCTCTCATGGCGGAGTCTATACTTTCTCTCTTTCTGGAAGAAACTAATGTGTATTTTTTAACAGATAAAACAAAGCCACTAGCTCTTGGACTCGGAGATTCATTGGAACATGGTAAGGAACTTTCACGGACTCAGACACAACATAAACGAAGGGGAGTAAGGAGGGATACTTTACACGCATAAAATATTCTCTCCTTCTGAGAGAAGCTAATCGTTTATGTTAAAATAGACAACTTAGAAGGCGCATACAAAGGGAAGCGAGTAAGAAAACGATGGATAATCTATAGATGGGGAGGGAGAGGAATGAAAGATAATTGATTTCATTTGACAGGCACGAAGCCAACTTTGTTTTCTCCTCATTATGTAATGTGGGCTTAGATGGAAGTCCGAAGGAATATAATCTAGGAGGGTGAAGCTCGCAAGATCACGGTGGCACTCAAAAACATAGAAATAACACTTGAGTATTTCTACAGTCACGCAGAGCCAGTGTTTCTATAGAAATAACACTTGGGTATCTCCTCATTATGAAAGCAGTCTTGGACAAAAGGAAACAACTCAACGCTATATTTTCTACTGTTGTTCGAATACTATTTTTTTTGTCACTCTAAGTTTTTTTACAGGTTCATCTAGAAGGAACACTTTTACATGGATAACTCTTTATTACTCAGTGTGGTGTTGGGCGAAATAAAGTCCTACTCTCCATTATGACATGATATTCTTGAGATTACCATTTTTATCACAGCTTGAGATATTCGTCAAAGATAGTTTATCTATTTGCTGATATGTGGGGTTCTAGAAGAATCTAGGTTCGTACAGGAGTTAGAGTTTTCTCAAATAACAACATTCCTTCTTACATGGGAACATGAGGTGACATTATTTTAGAATTTTTGTATAAATAATTTCACGGCGGTTGGAACTAAACTATCCTGCATCGTTGGGAATCAGGATCATTATTAAGATCCTTTCATCCTTCTCTCATTTAGACTATCCTCTTTGTTCGGTTTTATGTTCCTGTGATCCTTTCCCCTTAATTGGAATATTAACTAACGTTTTAGTTCCTTATTGGTTCTCATGGGTGTGGATGCGGTAACGGGATTAGTGGGCGTGGAGTCGGAAACCACTTTTCATCTCTATTCGTCTTTTCCGCTATGTTCGCCCTACCGACATCGGTAACGGGATTAGTGGGCGTGGAGTCGGAAACCACTTTTCATCTCTATTCGTCTTTTCCGCTATGTTCGCCCTACCGACATCATGCATTCAAGGTTGTAGATTCGGTACTTCATTATTTGACTCCTTGTGTACTTAGTTGGGGTTTTGAATTAAGTCGGGTTTCATTTTGAACATGTTGGACTTCCTATTGGGCATTTACTTAATGAAAAGGACGCAACCTTATATCATCATGATGGCGAGCCTTATTTTAGCTGCTATCGGCCCATCAATGCACAGGACGTACCAATGCCATGCCATCACCATGGAGCATGGTCATGCCTGTCGTCATGCGAGCCATCGCGAATTGGAATTGGAATACGACGTGACAGGTTTCGTTGTAGCTCCCTGCCATGAATTCGTTCGTCGGGCATTAATTATTGAGTCGTTCAGATGTTAAATCTCAATACAAACGGCGGCATACAGCAGGCAACCGTGCTACTCGGCTCTAACAAATTCTATGGGAAGAACATTCAAAGCAAAGTCGTTGTCTGTTATACGTGTTATAGGTTTTAGAGGAGTTTTCAATTTATTTTCGGGTTTAATTTGTTTAGAATTTAATAGGATTGGTTGGAATTTTAATTTTTTTTAAGTTGTAAATTCTTTATAATTTAGAAAAATTAGAAAAAGTTTAAGGATTAAATCTATATATTTAATCAAAAACTCATTTTAGAAAAACAAAGATTATGATTTAAAAAAAAAAAAAGCAAATAAAAAACCAAAAAAATCAAGTTAATTTTCTAAAACAAATTAATATCTGAATTTTCAATCTAACTATTAAAACTTGGTAACAAGGAAAGTTGTGATTCTAAGCAGGTAGAAGATGAAAATCACTTCTTTTTAGACCATTCTACTCTTATTCACATTAGCGCTCAATTCCCTACCATCTTCTTGACCTATTAAGCCAACCCACGTATAATGAGCTTGGAGCACTTATTTCCCTTCTCTTAAACCATATTCTCGTCTCTTAAAGAAAAATCAAACTTAGATCCTTTCTCATCTCTGGCGAGCCTTATTTTAGCTGCTATCCGCCCATCAATGCACAGGACATACCAATGCCATGCCATCGCCATGGAGCATGGTCATGCCTGCCGTCATGCGAGCCATCGCGGATTGGAATTGGAATACGACGTGACAGGTTTCCCGAAAAACCAATTTTCTAGAATTTCTGTGAGTCGTTGACGGTTGGCATTGATAGGATATACGGCATTTTACAGGGTCCGCCGTCGGGTACTACCTGTGCATTAACGCAGCTTCACATCCTTAACCAGTGCATTAACGCAGTGAAAATATAATGGATGAAGTTAAGAGGTTGAACTAAATTTAACGCAGCTTCACATCCTTAAATGCCATATTCATCGATTTGTTGAAAATTAGAACATGCAAGTGCTATTCTTACGTTACACTTTTCCATAGACAACGGTAGCCACTTGATTTTTATTTATATCATTAGAGTTTGGATATATATTATTAGAGTTTAGATATATAATTTTTTCACAAAAATGTAACATAATTTTATAATTAAATATTAGTGTTATGTGTAAATATTTCATCATTAAAATTTACACAATTAGAATTTAAATAAACACTAATTTGTGTCCATTATTTTTTTGATTGGTGATTTTTTTTCACCAAAACATTACACAACTTTATATAGAAGGTATTTTAAGGATATGGCAATTGTTTTTTAATGGTTCTTCTAACTTGTTATCCCTACTTTTTTTAAAAAGTGAAGTTTTTATTCATTTGATGATTGCAACAACATTTTCTTCGTAATATATAATGTGAGTAAAGTTGACAATAATTTTTGTAATAATTTTTTTAATTGAGTAAATTTTATTTTTATTTATATCTAATATTTTAATATTTTATTAATTTAATGATTAATATAATATTTTTCTACATAATTGACTTTATATTTATTTTTAATTACATTTTAATTAAATAAATTTTATTTTTATTTTAAATTTTAAAATTAGATTAATTTGAGGATTAATATAATATTTTATTTTATTTATAATGTATATTTGTGTTGAGAGATGCTTTCTAGTGGAATATGGTAATAATGTTATAATGTAATATTTAACATTTTGACTGAGTTAGATTAGATAAAATTAAAAATTAAATTAAATTATAAAAATAAAATTAAATAAAAAAATTAATATAATGGAATTTAAATATTTTAACTTGGTCAAAATAAAATAAAAATAAAAAATATAAATAACCCTATAAAAATAACATAATAATAACCCAATGGGGAAGGATATATTTAAATATTTTATTTATTTTTCATTTTATTATTATTGAATTAAATTTTAATATAAAAAGAATAGAATGATAAAATTTTAATATTTAAATTGTATATATATATTTAAATTTTAAGTAAAATTAAATGAAAATATATAATGAGAATGGAAATTAAATCATGCTCTCGGATGTCATTTGCCAACGCAGAATATAAAGACCACTGGTTTATCCCATGCTCTTTGAAAATCATATATTTAAACATTTTATTTATTTTTCATTATTTTATATAGATATTTTTTTTTTAAATTTTAATTAAATTATATATATATATATATATATATATATATATATATATATATATATCAAAATAATATTTCTAATGTAAAATAATATTTCCAATTAACTTTAATTATAAAAAAAAATAAAAAATATAAAAATCTCTTCAATGAACATAAGCCATGAGATTCATAACATTATAAAGTGATTTAACCACATGGATTTAGCTACATAGTTTTCATACAAGGTTTTATGATTATCTTTTCATTTGAGGTTGTGGTGTTTCTTTATCCATAAAGTTAATTATCAATGGTTTTGGTTGATGGATTTCTTTAAAAATAAAATATAAAATAACTTTGTGAAGTGATTTAGTAATAGTGTCTTGTCCCTTCATTTAATAAATCCTTTGGATGGTTTTAATTTGAGGTTGTGGTGTTTCTTTATCCATAAAGTTAATTATCAATGGTTTTGGTTGAAGGATTTCTATAAAAATAAAATATAAAATAACTTTGTGAAGTGATTTAGTAATAGTGCCTTTCCACTTCATTTAATAAATCCTTTTAAGAGGGGATTGTCATTGTGTTGCCGGCAAGTCGTTGTAGGTTACACTCAAGACAAAAGTGGTTTATTAGTTGGCATGTTGTATGCTTTAAAGTCATTAAAAAGAAATAGAAAAGAAAATTTGATTTTTTTTTTTTTTTTTGGCATAATATCTATGTTGGTGAAGCCAGTGGATTATAAGCCTTTTATTTATGAATAGTTGAATTTCTTTGGAAGTAGTTGCATGAACATTCCATGTCTCAGCACGGGTAAAGGAAATAGAAAGGGGTTGGAAAGCTTCAAGGTCACTAATGCTTAACTCTAAGAAGAGAACAATTGCTTGAAAGAGAAGGATTGGATGTATGACCAACAAGATAGACAATAGGCTAATGGTAAGGGAAACTACAATGCAATTGTTGTTTCGATATTTCATCTGAAGAACCTATTTTTGAAAATATGTCTAATATTGATGCAAACACATCAATGACCTTAACAAAGAGTTTTTGAGAACTCCATGATGTGCTTGCAGGCATGTATAGACACCAAAGAGTTGTTTGTTGAGAAATACAATAGGTTGGCAAGTTAATTGATTTCTCATATTATGACATTATCTTGTGATGTTTCATTATTATTGTTCTTTCTTTCGATTTATCTTTTCCTTATCATCAAGAATAATGCCAAACAAGAAATAGAAGAGGACACGAGATGTAGGTACACAGCCAAGGGAAAACTTCACTCTAGGGGATGTTATCACCCTAGTAATTTCTAAAGATTGTGGGCTCTTTGAATTTTTTCAGTTTTAAGAAAACTAGGGGTAACCACAAACCTTCTTTGGAAATTTAGGATCTGGCCTTCCTAAATTTCAGAGAGGGTTGTCTCTTTTAGATTTAACTTTGTTTTTTGTTTAATATTTTAGGCTAGGTATGATTGGGCACTTGGTTTTTTATTTGAAAGTTTGGAGATGGAATTCAACAAGGCTTTTCCCACCAAAATTAATTTGACGATTCAAAATTATGTTTGACTCCAAAAGCTCAACTATGAAAATGTTTCATTCCAGTGTAGAGCATGCTATGAAACATGGTATGTAATTAAAAACTGCCCAAAATGTTCACAGAACAACAAATATTAGAAAAAAATTGAAGGCCCAAATGGTGGAAAGGAGCTCAGGGTGATCTCAGGGTGTTATGTTAAGGCACTTCATGGCGTAAAAGTTACCTGCTCGAAAATACAAATTCAAAAAATATATTATTATGTTTGTCATATATTAATTTTTTTTATAATTAATAATGATAATAATAAAAAATTTTAAAGTTTTAATTTAGTTAACTTTTAGAGTAGATGGTGATAGGGTGTTATTTTAAGGAAATTCTTGGTGTAAAAGTTACTTGTTCGAAAATATGTGGGAAAAAACCCATCCACACTAAGGTGAATCCACATCTCAAAAAAATCTTACACACTTCTTTGTATTCATACCACAAATATTGTTCGTGCCCTATTTATAGATAAATAAAGGAATTGTTAAAATATATATAAAACCGAAAAAAAAAACTTAAATAATACTACACCACTTATCAATAAAGTTTTCATCTTTAAATGTTAGTATTGAACTGGTAAAGGCTCAAAACTTTATCAATTTTTGCAGATTTTATTAGAAGGCATGTATGTTGTACTTTAAAACTTTAGTTTTCGATTTCATAAATTCAAAATTAAAATAAATTTGAATCCATATATATGCTCTCTTCATGTACATGATACATCTATTATTATAACTAAGCAAAGTTTCATGGTATGATATGGTTTTACATGCATGCAACATTGAATAAGATATAAATTTAAGTAATTTAACTTGCAAGCTTTATAATTTGTAAATGAAACAAAATAAATCCATTCTAACTACATTCATCAACAGTAATGTAACATTGATAGAATATAACATTAAATCCACATCATGAATTTAAAAGTCAATGAAGGCATTGTCATATACACAAGTTCACATTCTTGTACTTGTATTCCAAATTGGTCTAGTTATACATTTTTCTCTTTTACAAAATGGGCCCATGGCCCATGGTATTCCCAACATAGATAATGGAAGGTCGCACCCATAAATGAAATAATGGAAAAATGCCATCATGACTGATTTATAAATTGGGTCTATACGTCACCCTTGTCGCGCTTCGCACTCCCAAGTGCATTTCAAAATTGATATTGCTGCAAAAATTAAATAACTAATTAGTTGTAAATCCAAAATGCATAGAATCAATTGCTGTTAATTCATGATAAGATTTTGATCAACTACTCATTCTCACCATGAAGATCTAAGGCAATGGAGAATATTGTCCTTCCTCGGCAGATGGTGGAGCTGTTGTTGATGGATATAGGCATGGTTCATGGGTGATGGATAAAGGCATAGTGGAAGTGAAATCGGAAAAAGTTAGTGGGTGTGGGCGGTGATACACCCCCACCGGTTATACGATAGTGGGAATCACCCTAGGGCGAGGGATCACCCTAGGGGGGGAAATTGGAATGTCAAAGGTGGATGATTGAAACAATGAGAAGGGTGGATGAATAAATGGTAGGGGTGGGGATTGGGAAGAGTTTGGGGAGGTGGTTATAGGCATGGGAGAATTTATGATGGAGAAAGGTGGTCGGTGTGGGTGACAATAAATCCCCACTGGTTGTACAAGAGGAGGAAGCACCCTCGGGGAGGAAATTGGGATGTTAATGAGTGGAGTAGTGTTCAAACTGCTATAGTTTTTTTCACCAACATGCTCATCAAATAATTGAATTCGATAACCTGGAACGTTGTGAGATGTGGGTCCCTCAACTGTAACAATAAAAAGTTTCATATAGTTATGAAAATGCATCGAAAATGATAATATATCGTATTTCACATAAAAAAAAATGCATGCCATCAAATTTCCATACCATTTTTTTGTATAATAGAATGTTGCACTAACTCAGGTATGTGGCCCACACTTCTTTGGTGTTGAGAAGATAACTCCAGTTGCTCATCCATGTTTCTTTTTTTTTGAACGAACTCGTCCAACCTTTTCAAAATGTGGATTATCTTTCCCTGATTTTGACTTGCGCCCACATTTCCTTTTCTTTTTTACTGGGCTCAAGAAACTATGTTTTCTTTTAGTAGTGATCTTTGATGGATTTATATTATTGAAAAACATTCTATTGTAATCTTGACATGCTTTTTCTACCAAACTGTTCAATGCCTTTGCTTGCTCCAAATTTGTAGGTATTATGGATCTCAATTTCTCATGAGTTGATAAGTTAACACGTTTCATCTCATCATCTTCAAATAATGCACTATCTGGTCGTACATTGGTTGATTGAACATTATCAATGCTTGTTTCATTATAATAACTTATATTTGGAGGAGAATCAATGCATGGCAGAAGCTCTGTTTGGATTTCTAGGTCCAATATAGGTGTTTCATTCAAATCAAATGAAATTGTAGGCCTTTCTGTGGTAGGATTAGTGATATTAGGCAATACATTTTCACCCAAAGTAATGTTACTCACCAACATCTCAACTTTCAGTACATGTTTACAAACATTTCCATTCAAGGCCCAATTGCAATTACAGAAGTGTAGATTGGAACCTTTATATATGACATTGTACCAAATATCACGTGTATCCTTATTTTGGCTACGAACCCAATAACCATTGTTACTCTTTTCATCGGGCACGCAATCTTCATTTGGGATTTGTCTAGCTCTACACTTGGATGAATTCAATTGTTTCTCAATTTTTCTAGGCCGTACAAAACCAGCTTCTTTTAAACGTTGCATATGATTGTAATATAATACAACCTTTGTCAACAACACATATATTAACCAATCGACACGTCTATGACATGCATTATTCTTTTCGCTTAGGTACCTTTCCTTGATATGCCGATGATAAGATTCAATGGCATTATTTGTATCCTGATTGGAATGTGGAAAATTTCTGTATGCTTTTGCCCACATATCTGTAGAAAGAAATTTATTAGCTATGAATTAATAATACATATGACATGAAAAATAGTCATTAAAGTCACTTACAAGAAACTTGCATATTTTGTTGTTGGCTAACCAAGTTGTTTTAAAATATTCCAAAAACCTTGGTTGGTCCCTGAATCTTTCAAAGAATCTATCAACTGTCTTTTTTACAGATTCATCATCTTCACATGCGTGCATGATTTCTCCTAAAGAATGAAAAATTTTGATTTGGTTTTCCCTTCCTTGGACTTTATTTCCAACATTCTTCAACCATGCACGACGAACATGCCACACACATAATAATATATTACACTTGATTGAAGACCTGGAATAACACAATTTATTAGAGGGAATATACATTAACAATATTTTTATGTCTCTTATAAAAGAATAAACACATCACCTTAACGCTTCAATTTCAGCCGTAGCATCATTTGTGATGAAAGCTTGAACCTGCCAATCTGGTCGCTCTTTCTTCCCAATGGAAAAGAGAGTTGACATCCATTTGGAAAGCTCAGCTATAGTATTGCGTGATGATATCACCCAAGCCACTGGAACCCCATTGCGATGTTCGTCGAAAACCATTAAGGTGTACAGTTGATACTACATTACAAACAATGTACATAATTATATTTATGTAAGTTACATGCACTAAAATGAGGTTGAATAAATAAATCAAATTTAGAATAAATTTGTACTCACCCATACTTATTTGTACTAAATGTTGAATCCATTGAGATTATATTATTGTGAGAATATTTTAGCATCATTGAGCGCATCCACTTTGTTTGTATGCCTATAATAAAAGGGATGTTTTCAACAAGATCTTGTTTCTGGTAGAAGAAAAAGCTCTCAGGGTGTTCCTTATACCAACATTCTACACTGTTTGGATCACTTTGATCTTTAACATACTCTAGCCTTATAGTATCATTGTAAATGTTTAATATATCTTGTCTTGTCATATATGTATCTCGAGATGTCCCTGCGTATAACTCACCAAATCCATCCTTCACATCAGAGATGAACTTGTCCCATATCATTGTAACATTAAAACCTCTTTGGATTAAATGTAGGACAATAGATCGCATATCCCTTGTTAAATGTGGTGCATATTCGAATCTCATAGGCTTGTCGATTGCATCTTTTCCATGACAAACAACATTGGATTTATCAATATGCCTACATGCAGTATATATTATTACAGCATCATCTGGTCTAAGTTGAAGTCGTCGTACAATGAAGTGACATTGGCAACCAACTTTAATACTCTCTTGTTGATTGCGTTTTTTAGTTATATCTGAGGATGCACTCATACTTTGGTTTTTGCAATCCGGACCATATGCACACCAATACCTGCATATAAATGTTTTACAACAAATTAGATATAACATATATGCATACTGTAACAAATTATACGTATATTGATAAATATATAAAGACTCACATAGCGTACTCCAAATATGTTGAACAATATGTTTGTTTGATATCCTCTACTTTTTTACTTCGATGAGTACGAAGATGAAATTGAGTGGGTGCAAATTCACTCGATTCCTCTCCTCTTATAAAATCATCAAGTCGAAAATATGGAATAACTGCAACTTGGTCCCCATCAATATTATTCCATGTTAAGTCTTCTGCTGAAAATTCAATCATATCCTCCGGGTCTTCAACTTCCAACTCATTAATCCTCTCCCACTTACACATTCTTCAAATATCTGTACACATTCCACTGAAAACGATTTGTTTTGAGTAAATATTATGGTCTTGATTAATGCATATCACTAAACATGGAAATCACATTTTTAGGTAAATATTTTATGCTTTTCAGATAAACCACTTTGGAAAAAGTAATAATTGGGTCATTAATAAACTTAGATATTTCTCACAAATTTATACAAACCATGTATGAAATATGATGTCTTTATGGAGGTGGTGTCACCAACTTAGTGTCATGGGGTGACTTGTGATGAGTGGTTGAGGGAAAAGGTGATTTTGATGCCTCCCTTCACATAACCTACATGGAAACCTAACTTTACCCTTTTCCCCAGGAACTTTAGAATCACTAATCAATAGGCAAAACATAGGCAACAACATAGGTGATTGCCCTGGAACAATAGGAAAAACATTCTAGAAATGGGGTTTGCCTAACTACGACGCCTCCGCCATTCGTGGAGATGGTCTGAGATATGGAAGGTGGGTGTTTGCCTAAAGTGGGTCAGTAATTTCATTCCAGAATCGCAGTGGATGGGTAACTGAAAATAGGTCAGGAATGCAGTAATGAGGGCACTAAAGGTTCCATGTGTAGCAGATGGATACTCCACATACCATTTCGTGACTATTCCAATTAGGGTGCGTTGAAATAGTCTTAGTCGAATAGTATCGTCAACGATGTTGTTCAATGAATACCATAGGTGGAAAATCCGAAGGGAGTTTCATGGGCATGGGAGTCCATGTAGGGTTGTGTGCAGTGGGATCATTTGTCAACTTAGTTAAATCTGGTAAATTTAACGAAGCTAATAAAAGTGACTGAGAGTTTGTAGCCATTGCCCCTTGTGAAAACACAGTGTTCTGGTTAGGTATAGGGTTTTTCTATGACGTGCCCTACTGTGAGTTTACCTGACTTCCTAATGCAGGGGCATTAGCTTCAGAAAATACCTTGTATTTTATTAAACATAGGGGGTCTTGTGTTTTTTAGAGAATATTGATTTTTATGTAATTATTAATGGGTTTTGAGTGATTAAATGAGATTTTAATTAATGTGAGGATTTTGTAATGTTCCTGGATGATTGGAGAACATGAGGGAAATCAAATAGTTTAGATTTGAGATTTTTAGGAATTGATTGTAAATCCTAAGTTAGATTCAGTTTCAAGATTTTAGGGATAGAATCTAGATTTTAGGAGTTTGCAGATTTTGAGGATTTTGTTGAGTCATTGAAGGGATTTGAACCTAAATTGGTTCATCATAATTTGTATAAATGTAATAAGCCTAAAAGGTAGATAGATTAGAGAGAGGTAGGAGACAGGAATTCGAAGAGGACAAACAGAGTTTTGTTTGTCAAGCCTCCGTGAAATTGTAAAACAGGGCCAATGATTTGAAAATCAGGCCAGAAACAGAGATTTATGTAAGAAATTTCATTTGTTTATATGAAAGTATCTTTTCAGAATTATATGCGTGATTGATTGAGCGATTATATGTTTAAATTCTATAATTGGAGTCGAAGTGAAATTTAGAATTTGGCATATGGCAATATTATTTTGGAAAACCATAAAATGTTGTGGGAGTTTTTGGTTGAAACCACGAAGGGGAATTGTGAAGTTGAATGGTGGCATAGTGAATTTGTGAGCGCAGAGCTAAAATACGCATGAGGAATAGTAATTGTGCATCGGAATCATGAGTTTCAAAGGCATAGAGTGGTATGAAGTCAAGTGGAACTTCATAAGGCATGAAACCGTTAATGGGTCGAATATGAAATGAATTGAGGACACAGAGGTTTATTTAAACTCTGTGTGATTTGCAGAAGAAAATGCATAAGGAGTCGTGGAATTCGTAATCGAATTCTTGCAGGGTTTCAGTTTGGAATGAAACCTGGATCATGTTCATCAACCGATTAAGGGAAGCGGAAGTATGCAGTAACTGGGTATGTTAAAACAAAAAGTGTTGCAGCCTTGATTGAATAGCAATGTTCGTTGAATCATTCATGTTCAGAATAAAATGAAATCAATGGACTCGAGTATGCAGAGATGCGTAGTGGAATTTATGAAGTGGAGTTAAATTCGAGAGCAGAGGAGCATAAGTGCATAAAAACTCAAGTGAACGAAGGTCGATTGAAGGCAAAGGGAATGAAGCCGCAGGATAGGCATATAAGACTGTGAAGAAAGTTTAAGAGGGAACCATGAAGATGAACAGTGGAACAGGCAACTGAACAGAGAGGGTGGTTTTGATAATAAAGAACTGGCGGTATCGCGTGGCCTTTCGAATGGTAAGTGGATTATGAATTTAGAATGCGATATCACTCCTTGATGGACGCGTGGAAAAAATGGTAAGGATAAAACCATTTTTATCGCGTAAATTTTGAAGATTAAGTCTCGTGCATTTTCATAACGTGATATTCGTTGATCACTAAAGTTATGGAATGCGATGAATGCCCATCGTTGGATGGAAGGATATGTTATGTTGCGTGGGCCAAAATGTTATTTTATGTTGGCGTTGGTTTTTAAACAAAGTCTGAATTTATGTATGGTTGAATATTAAATATGTGGTGGCATTTTAATTTAATGCCGTGAAGGTTGATAGATGTTGGAATGTATGATTCTATATGCGTTGGTGTTGATTAGCCAAGGTCAAGTTTGGGTAAGTTTTAAAAGACAAAGGGCGCATATATATTGGAGTTGAAACCTTGAGTTTCAACCAAAGTCAAAGTATTAGTGTGAGATGAAATGTTCCATGAACATTTAAATAAAGACCATGCATATACTTGAGTTGATCGAATATAAATTCGAATTGCTATATGGTGAAAAGTGAGTGGGCCATCATATTGAATTTAGGTTGAAGTAAAACCTTTGCATAAATGAATGTTAAACGAAGAGTCATATATATGATGGTTAAGAGAATTATTTGGATTGAAGTTTAAGTTTGAAATAGCTTCCGCTTATAGATGAAATTTGGGTTGTGGTTTTATAACCATGTATTAAAGGTTGAAGAGATCTTCCTTGAAGATTTAATTTATATACATATACATAAAACAAAGTGAAAATAAAAGATAAATTTTCCCTTTAGATTAATCCTATGTGACCAATCAATAAAAAAATATGGTTTTTTGTTGTTTTTTCGTATGATACTCAAATCCTAGAAGACCTAAATCGTCCTCACACGCTCAAATGTAACTGGGCCTTGAGAAGATATCTTGAAAATGTTGGGGCAACGTCCCAAAAGAGCTGGTGACGCCTCCAGTCAACCGAAGAAAATCAACCAAGGTAAGGGTAGAGGATCCAGTGCTTGCCTGCACCATCACCTATAGGGAAGGATGCCCTAATTTTGGTCGCTAGGTACCGTCGTCCCACGTGAGCGTTCGAGTCTTGAGATTCTTGGTAATTCAGCTACCAGTACCGAGTATTAGACGGGTCAGGTAGCCCCAAATAATACCGCACGCACTGGGCCTAAGCCTAACCCCCTCTGAATCGGGTCTCTGCTGCGCTCGAGTTTTCTTTGCCATGGGCGGATAGACGGATTTAAAAGTTCCCTAAACAGTAAAATTCTATGTTTCAAGATATAAACTGACCAAGGCAGCTTATTGGATGCCTACCCCCTTGGTCCTAACTTAAGCTATAATTTCTCTTGTGGCCCCTGTGGGGAGAGTTTAATGCGTTTAGTTAAGTGAGTTTTAGGTGGCTTTGATTCACTTAAGGTGTGAATGTGTGTGAGAAAGAGGTGAACAAGCGCATAGTTTGAACATGTGGATATGCGGTGATCCTTTTCAAAATCCCCTATTTAAACTAAGTTTGGTTGTTCCTTGCCCAAAAGTAAAACATGTGCGGATGTGGGCCGCTTACAATGCTTCCTAGTTAATCTAATTCATCAACTATAGGGAGATGGTGAATTATCAGTAGAGAGTTTTCATATGCTTGCCTAGGATCACCCGTGGGTGCAAAGGTAGCAGAGATTACTTGCTCTTCTAAAGATAATTCGATCCTGGTCCCAAATCCTAGTGCCAAAAATTGAACTAATATTAATAACTTTCAACTAGGAAAATGAAAAGAAAATATTTGCTTATGATGTGCCGCTTACAACTTGTCCTATTTAAACTAAATGTTTGCTCTATAGGGAGATTGTAAAGTATCAAGAGAGAGCGTTCATATGCATACCCAGGGTCACCGTTAGGTGCAAGGGCGGCAGAGATTACTTGCTTTCTTTTGGTATTTTAATCCTGGTCCCGAAATTCTAATGCAAAAATCAAAACTTGATTTAATGCAAGAATTTGAAAACTAACTAAAGATGTGTGGACTTGGGCCACTTACTTTTTCTTAATTAACCTATGTGTGTGATAATTCTAATTCTTTTAAAATAACATATTTAATGTTAATTAATAATTCTAATTCTTTTAAAATAAAAATGATGTTATTGATAATAATAATGATGTTATTAAATTTTTTTTTTACATAATTATTCATTTAAAATTAACAATAAAACAATAAAAAACATTTATTTATTTATCTCAATAAATCTAAATGAATATTTCGATGTTTTATTATTTTTTACTATTTTATTTTTTTTTATAAATCATAAAAACATTTTATTATTTATTTATAAATTATAAAAAAAAAATTATATTACCCCAAATTAATTATATATGGAAAAATAAATATAAATAAACCTTAGGATGAACCTTATTCAAACCTTTCAAACCTTATGATAAACATAAACCTTGTGATGAACATAGTTTCTGGGTTAAGTTGTAACATGTCAATCAAACCTTATGATGAACATAGTTTCTGGGTTAAGTTGTTGCAACATGTCAATTTTTTACAAAGAAATTTAGAAGATTAACAAAGAAAAAATTTTATCCTCTCACACCATTAATAATAATTCACAAATACAATTCTTATAATTATTAAATGATGTCATCATTTTTATATAAATACATATTTATGATTTTGTTCTCAATACAATTCTTATAATTATAAAAATGATGTCATCATTTTTATATCAATACATATTACATATTTATGATTTTTTTCTCAATCACATTTTTGTGAATTCAAAATATTTGATAAAACTAAAAAATATCAATTAAAATTATTTATAAAAATAACAATAGAATGATAAATAACCTTTCTTTATTTATCTAAATAAATCTATCAATTAAAATTATTTATAAAAATAACAAAAAATAAATAAATAACTTTTATTTCTTTATCTAAATAAATCTAACCCGTCAAGCCAATTTACATAAAACATATTACACAGTTCAATTTCTAAACATCCTCATGACCAATTATGACATTTTTTTAATCAAAATCTGTATAAAACTATTTCCCAGAATTGAAGAAATATTCATTTAAAATTAACAATAAAACAATAAAAAACCTTTATTTATTTATCTCAATAAATCTAAATGAATATTTCGATGTTTTATTATTTTTTACTAATTTTTTTTTATAAATCATAAAAACATTTTATTATTTATTTATAAATTATAAAAACAAATTATGTTACCCCAAATTAATTATATATGGAAAAATAAATATAAATAAACCTTATGAATAAGAGAAATTGAATGATAATTAAAATCTTTTTAAAATATAAATACTAAAAAAATTTTTACTTTTCTCAAATTTCCCAATCAAAATGTCTTAGGGTAGGAATTTATTGAAATCACAAGTTTGATGAGTAAGCGCGGCACAATCAAAGTGTCTAAGATAGGAATTTATTGAAATCACAAGTTTGATGAGTAAGCGCTGCACAATCAAAGAGTCTTAAGATAGGAATTTATTGAAATCACAAGTTTGATGAGAAAGCCCCGCAGAATTGATGGAATTGACTTCATCATTATTCATGTTATAAGTTTTTTGATTTATTATGTTATATTTGTGTAACAAGTTTTATGGCAAATTTGATTTGACTACAATATTGAGAAAAAAATAAATAGAGAGTAGCAAGTTTATTTACTTGAAAGCATTTGTAAATTAGTGGATTTTCAACTTTAGTACAAGAAGAAATTCCTTTTTAGGATTTTTGTTGTTTATATTATTTTATATGGTTGTGAAGTTTATATTCTAATATTTCTAGATAATTGTGGAGAAAGATATAACAAATTCAAAAGCGTTTTCCAACTTATAATTTTAAAATTAAACATAATATATCATATCTTATTTTCCTCATAAAAGTATGTCTTTCTCACTAAAAACATAACTATGAGTAGGTAGTTAATATCTAAGTAAAATATAAACAACATAAAATATAAGAGACTTCCTAAGATTGCTTCAAATTTCAACCACTTAAGTCTCAAGCAAAATTAACATAAAAATGCCAAGTCTTGGCTAAATCATTAGGGTATCAAGGAAGATGCTACTTTGTGAAGTTATTATATCCAAATTTAAGAAAAAAGTATGGCCTAATTAAAAATGTAAGGATAAAAGAAAATTAAGATATTAAAAGGACACGATCAACCCTAATAAAAAAATCTCCTTAAAAAATCAATATTGGTAAAATAAGAACAAATTCTCATTATCTTCATAATGAAATAACGTGTTAGATAATTCCTAAAATATAGTAAATGGAAAAGATTTATAATATTTGTAACACTAAGTAGAAATATATATATATATATATCTATATATATATATATATATATATACCAGATTAAATCTCAATTTCAAAATATTTATTACAATACAATCTTACTAACCTTTTGAATCATTATATCTATGATGATGTAGAAATATTTTCATAAGAAGTTTCTAACTATTAACTAAAATTTCTAATGAACAGAGTAATTTTTCACTTATTTTTAAAGCCTTCAAATAAACATTAAATTTGACTAGATGATAACAATGAAAGTCTAAAAGTTTTAAGTTTTGGTTATTTTTTAAAATACAAATTAACAAACCATTTTTAGTTATGCTGCAATTTTACATTGTTTACACTGCATTTTTTAATTATAAAAATGTATTAAAAACCCTAAAATTAAAGTTGACTAAGAAAATCTAAAAATTTTAATTTTTGTTTTTTTATTATTTAAATTAATAATACGATTTTTAATAAAAGCGCAATTTTACATGGTTTAAACTACATTTATTTATTATATAAATAAATTCAAAATCTTGAAAATATTTAAATGTTACAAATTTATTAACTAAATTAAAATTAAATTAAATTAAAAAATAAACAAAAGTATTTGAATCTATATATTTATTATCAACGAATTCAAAACTCAAAAAACACTTTAAATTAAAATATAAAAAAAAAAACATTTAAATCAGAATGGGAATAATTATCAATATACATTATTAACTTACTCCACATATCCAATGCACAATTTAAATAACACATTAAAATGTTAAAATTTCACCTCAGTTTTACATCCGAAAATCCAAAAAATCTCAAAATAATAAAATTAAACCCTAATAATAATTTATATCAATGCATTAATAATTCGAGTTGTATCAATTTCCAGAAGCAAAGAGGTGAGAAGCGAAAACTATATTAAAAAAACGCAACTGTTATTACCATTATATTTCAAAGACAATGAGAATACTCAAATTGAGATGCTATAAATTTCAATTTATGGTGAAAACCCTCGTTTATATCCAATGCACAATTTAAATAACACATTAAAATGTTAAAATTTCACCTCAGTTTTACATCCGAAAATCCAAAAAATATCAAAATAATAAAATTAAAACCCTAATAATAATTTATATCAATGCATTAATAATTCGAGTTGTATCAATTTCCAGAAGCAAAGAGGTGAGAAGTGAAAACGATATTAAAAAAACGCAACTGCTATTACCATTATATTTCAAAGACAATGCGAATACTCAAATTGAGATGCTATAAATAACCCAGTATGGTGAAAACCCTCGTTTATATCCAATGCATTTCGACTCTCTCGGACGTGACAAGGAAAAATATATTAAGAAAGAAAGGCCACTGTAAATGCAGAAATATTCAGCTGTGAACAAATCATTTTCAGCTGTGAAGGAATCAAATCATTTTCAGCTGTGAACTTTACGGTTTAAAAGGAGAGTACCAGATTATTTCAGCTCGCCAGCAAGTCCTTGCCCAGACGCAGAGAGAACCCAATCAGAAACCTCGCCTCTTGCGAGAGAGAACAGAGCCTGCAACAGTTCTGCGAGCCCGTGAGGATTGGTGATGAACATTCCAATGCTTTCAGATTCAGGCGCGAAGTTTTATATTGACCGCATAGTTTATATTGGCAGCTGAGGGTCGATGTCATGAGTTTAATGCATTAATGGCTGGAGTGGTCGTATTAGCCCAGCAGCTGGCGGTCGATGTCATGAGTTTAATGTACAAGTTTGGGTATCGTCGATGCCAGGCCATGCCATGCCATGCCATGCCCATGGGATGACCTTAGTACTCTTAAGGGCATTTATGGGCGAATAGCAGCTAAAATATTCGTTGCCCATCATGATTTCTTGCATGTCATTTGGTTTAATACTGTCATAAGGGTGGTACATCTAGGGTTTGGTCCTCATATTTGATTTTGAGTTTGGTATTTAATCTACGACACTTTTTATACATGGAAGATATGTCTTCTCTCTCCCTGGAAACTCTCATCGACATCACCATCTAGGTGGAAAGAGGCGCCCTTTTAGGATTTCTTGGTATTTCGGCTATTCATTTCCTCACACAAACTGCATTTGAGTCTTTCAGGTAGGTTTCATAAGTTCTATCACTGATCCGGTTCATTCTATTGTAAAGGGTCGGTTATTTCTCTGTTACTGACTTATGTTCCTTCCAGAAGCATCGGCGCTAAGAAACCTCAGAAACCCCTGAAAGAATTTTGGGGTACTTATCTGCTAGTTTTTGGGCATTGAATCCTTTGGGAAGAGTATCAAATGATTGAATCAGAGGTCCCTCGTGGGCCACTGGAATATTCTATATATTATGGATATCAACTAAAGAAAGAGAGTTGAATTGAGATGGTTCCTGCTACTTAAGTACAGGGTGAAGTTTACTTTGTTGTTCAAAATGGTGGATATTAGGAATTTGGCTTCTATGATTCATAAAATGTGTATAAAAATTTTTGGTGAAAATAATTTTTTTTCAAACCAGTCAGTGTGGTTTATCATCACGACAAGATGAGAAATCTGATCAAAAAACATGTTTAAATAGATAAGGACAACTCCAACTAGCCGTTAAAAAATGGCTAGTTTGACTAAAATAAGAAATTGAATAAATTTTTTTGTTATATTTTATTATTTCTTTTTAATTTTAAATCTATTATATTTTAATTTTAATTTGACTATATTTGAATATAATCTAATATTAATATTTCTTTAATAATTTAATATTAAGACTTATTAATATAATTTAATATTTTTAATATTTTAATACTTTAAATTATATGTTATATATAATTAAAAGTCATTAATGATTAAAATAATAATAATAATAATTAATTTAATATTACTAAATAGGTAATTTTCAAATTCAATCATAAGGATAAAACTAATAATAAAAATTATACTTATCACAACTAAAATAATAAAATAAAAGAAATAGATAGGGAGAGAGGAACCAAGAGCAAGAGAAGAAGGAACGACCAGAGGGAGCAAAGGGGAAGGGGAAAAAACAACTAAGAGTGGAGGGCAGGAATCCAGCATCTCCTAACACTCCACCCATCATCCCTGTTAAGGTTCACCGACATTTTTTCAATTTCCAAGGCTTCCCTCAACTTTCGGTGGTGGAAATGGTCAATCCTCGCAATAATATCAGTATCTTCAATACAAATATGACGATTTGTTTTTTCAGCATGCTCTACTAAGGCACAGGACGAAGATCTACCATGTCTAAGGCAGCGACATGTTCATGAATTCTTCGATTAATTGATCGACCAGTTTCACCTATGTAAGGTGTCCCACGGGAACACGGAATCAAGTAAACACCCTTACCATCCATCGGGCAAATCGGGTCTTTAACCGATCTAAGCGAACTTCGAATTGTGCGAAGAGGCTTGAATGTTGAAGAGACATGACGTTTCTTCAAGATCCTAGCGATTTTATCAATAGTACCTTGGATAAACAGAAAGTGAACTCCAGATAACCGATCACAAGGATCTTTCTTAACCCTAGGACCTTTTTCAGCTTTTTGAAAAGCTCTAAGACATTGAGCCCTCCTATAACCGTTCTTACAGAAGACATTAAAGAGATCTGGTTTTCACCTTCATAGTGGTGTACATCGAAGATTCTAAAGGCTCTGGTGACTAGGGTACTAAGAACCCCAAGCTTCTGAGTTGGGAAATGATGAGAACTAGCATGTAAATACTTCTCAGTATGCGTCTTCTTTCTAAATACTTGATGAGAGAAGGAACCATCATCATTCCTCGAAAGAAGGACATCTATAAAGGGCAGGCTACCATCCACTTCGAATTCCATGGTGAACTTAATGAAGTCAAATTGATCATTAAGATGCTGGAAGAAAAGGTCCAATTTCTCTTTACCATGGAGCCACACCATACAGGTGTCATCAAAAAACCTTTTCCAAAGCCTAAGTTGAAAAAGGGAGGAGGAAAGGGCCTTCGATTCAAAGTCTTCCATGAAATATTAACAACCACAGGGGATAGGGGGGACCCATGGCCACCCCACAGGTCTGTTCAAAGAATTCACCCTCTTAACTAAAGAAGTTCGAGGTTAGACAGATCTCCACGAGATGAGCAGTATCAGGATCCGTGATTCGAGAGATGACATCAATGGCATCCTCAATTGGAATGCAAGTATATAATGATACAATATGAAAACTTACAAACCTATCATCTGGATCCAACTTAATTTCTTTCAATTCATTAATAAAGGAGGAAGGGTCTTTGACAAAGGAGTCGATGCGACCCACAAGGGGCTTCAGTTTACTGGCTAAAAATTTAGCGAGCAGATAAGTAGGACCACCTATGGTGTTGATAATGGGGCGAAGGGGAGCACCATCCTTATGAATCTTAGAAAGACCATAAATCCTCGGGGTGAGGGGATTACTTTCGATAAGCTTTTTACTAAGGTAGCCAATAGTGCTACTCAATTTTATCGCCAAAGAAACCGCTTTAGACACTTTTTTAAGGGAATTTATGTCAAGCTTCTTGTAGCTTCTGCTATTAAGAAGGTGATCCAACATATTATTACAACAATCCTCCTTATTTAAAATAACCGTATCACCTCCCTTATCCACCTTAAGAACGACAATGTCCTGGTTACTGTTTAAAGATTTAAGAGCCTCAAACTCAGGAAGACGCAAAAAGGATTTTTTTCATCTCCTTCGGTAAGGTGGAAGGCGAGATTCGATCTCGTCATTGAATCGCCTCGATGACACTTTGTGTGGACCAAATTGCTTAGTTTGGCACTCAAATTATGGAATGAGTCGACAATCATGGATGTTTCCAATAAGATTGGGAGTTTTTATTTCTGGGACGAAGGAAGATTTTTCCAGTTGGACAAATGGATGGCGTGGGTATTAGTTGAGATGGATTTGAGGGGAGGCCTTATGGAGGAACTATATATTCAATGGCACATATATTCCATTAATATCAACATCAATTACTAGAAGGTTTCGTTTTGTTGCCTCAAATGTTATAATACTATTCATTTAATGGTAAACTGCGAAAAGAATTTTATGGATGTCAAGGGCTCTCAAAGTCAGACAGCTCGTGATTCTCAGACTCAACCGCATTCTACTCTACAGTCACTGAATCCATTAGATGCAGTGCCAAGTATTCCTATCTCTCATGAGCCTGAATATCATAAGGTCTCTCATGCTAATAAAATGTTTCTGTCTCATACTGTCTTGCATCAAAATTCACCTAGAAATATTGATTATTTCTCTATATCCCTAGGAACCCCTAAATCCCTTATGTCCACCGAGATGGAGGGCTCCAAGTGGCCCTGCATGTTTTTTTCTTTGCAGAATTTTTTTTGGGGGGGGGGGAATTGGGGAGGGAATTAACAAACATTTATGTCTCTCAGAATCTCGAGAAAACTGTGGAAGTGGGGGAGGATAACATGCATCTCTCCAGAGACAAGGATTTAGGGGTTCCCAGGCAGCTTGTGGTTCTCAGACTCAACTGCATTCTACTCTATAGTCACTGAATCCATTAGATGCAGTGCCAGGTATTCCTATCTCTCATGATCCTAAATATTATAAGGTCTCTCATGACAATAAAATGTTTCTGTCTCATACTGTGTTGCATCAAAATCCACCTAGAAATATTGATTATTTCTCTGTATCCCTGGGAACCCCTAAATCCCCTATGTCCACCAAGATGGAGGACTCCAAGTGGCCCTGCATGTTTTTTTCTTTGTAGAATTTGGGGGAGAATTGGGGAGGGAATTAACAAACATTTATCTCTCAGACTCTCGAGAAAACTATGGAAGTGGGGGAGGATAACATGCATCTCTCCTGAGACAAGAATTTAGAGGCCCTTGATCTCTTCCCTACAGGTCAGATGATGCCCCTCACTATGATGAATTCACTTGTTCAAAGTTTCACAAATCCTGGTTCTTATGTGTTGCATAAGAATGTCACTCATAGGAGAAAATGAACACCCAAATATAGGAAGATTTATGTCTTTAATTCTACGGGAGTTTATGTTTCTCCTAGGTTTGGTGAATTTGAGGGCTTTAACCGGGATATCATCGACCACTCATATTTTCATGCATCACCTTTTGGTGCTCGTGGATCACGGGTCCTTAGAGAAGATGTTCTCGAAGAAACAATTCCCCTATGATAATTATTTCCCTAAATGTTAGGGGATTTGGAGTGCCCCATAATATTAGCTCCCTTAGGGGAATGATCTATCTTCATGATACCTCTATTATTATGCTTCAAGATACCATCATCTCCAAGAAAAATACCTGGGAGACTCTTATTTCTGTCTACCCCGATTTTTTTGTGTGTGCCACAAGTGCTTTATGTCTCTCTGGGGGTCTAGGTGTTGTCTGGAACCCTAAACATATTTCACTGAAGGCATATAATTATTATGTAGGGATCATCGTGTATGGCCATCAATTGGGATCTTTACGGAAAATCCACATTTTTATCTCCTATGTGTCATATGTCGGTAGAAGACTCTATTGGGAGCATTTTGTGGCCTCCATTTTGTGGCCTCCAGTCTATTGGGATTAGAGTCCCTCATCATTGTCGGGGATCCCAATTTTACATTGGGGATAGAGTATATTTGGGGAGATAGGACACAAGTAGTTAATATGTCTCAATTTATTACATGCATGATGGATTATTTCGATCTTACTAATTTCTCCCCTAAACCATTGACTCCCACATGGAGGAATGGTCAGACTTCATTTAATGATTTCGAGGGGATAAAATCATTAATCATCCCCTCATTAATTTCTGATTATATGTTTATTTAACTGTCATGATAATTATTAGGTGGGAGAAGGTATTATCCTTTACAATTCAATTCTCACTGGCTTCACATGAAGGCTTTCCTGGATCTGGTCCTAGAATTTTGGACCCACCAACCTATCCCTCCTTTTATGGGTATTATTCATTTCATTCATGACAAACTTTCCTCTTTGAAAAAGGAGATCATTGAGTAGCTTAGAGACCTTAAGTGGTTGCGAAACAACCTCATCAGTATATTACCCATTCCCTTCGCTATTATAATGATCCCTCCGAACCTTGGTTTTTCTTGGCATGGTACAAAAATTTTATTCTAGGACTCGAGGAGAAAAAGAGGGAAATGGCCTTTTCACAAGAGGGTGCCATCCGATTGAAAATTTGGGTCATGTGGGTGACACTAGGGGATATGAACACAAAATTGTTTCACCTTCATGAAAATATTAGGAAATATTCCAATGTCATCCCTGGAATTTGGGATAGTGATGGAAATTATTTTAATAGACAATCTGATATGGAAATGTTGACGGGTAGCACTTTAATTATTTATTCAGGGAAAGTAACTCGGACTTTACTACCCAATTATAATTCTTGGCACATTTACCATCTATGTTCATGGGGGAGGAGAATGAAAAATTGGGGTGTTTGATTAAAAAGGAAGAAATTTTGGAGGTTTTGTAGGGTTGTGCTAAAGAAAAAGTTTGGGCACTGATGGTTGTTGGGTGGAGTTATTCATTCACTTCTCTAAGTTGATGTCACTAGACCTCTTGGTGGTAACAAAGGATTCAAGGAATCTTGGATACATCTCAAGGGCCCTTAATTCTATGTTCAATTCCCTCATCTGGAAGAAATCTAATCCTAAAACAGTTCTTAATTCTATGTTCAATTCCCTCATCTCGAAGAAATATAATCATAATTTTTTTTATTATTATCATCCTATTTAATTATGTAATTCCGTTTATAAGATGATTTCAAAACTTAATGCTTATAGGGTAAAAGGGATTCTTTCCAAACACATCTATCCCAAACAGTTCGGGTTTCTTGAAGGTCGATAGATTCAGGATGCCATGAACATCACGCACAAGATCGTGCACTCAATCAAGACACAAAAAGTGAAGGCTTGTTTGATAAAATTTGAACTCTGTAGGTTTTAACCCTATACAGAAATTATCTGAAAATGAACTCTTAAAACAAAAAATAAACAATAGGCAGAGAATACAACATAAAATAGATATACATAGATATTTTCCCCTAGACCCAAAAACCGGGTTTACCAGCTTGATTTTTCATTATATTCCTTTTAATGTTAGAACACACACACACACACACACACATATATGCTCAAGCATTCATAAACCCCAATCTATTAAACATGGATTAGAACATAATATGAAGTCCCTTGACGAGATCTACAAAATACCATGGGCAGAAAACAATCATGCCCAAAACCATGTGCAAACCCATGAAAAAAACCATAGGTAGGTCCGTCCAGCTAATATAGGGTCCAAAAAAAAATCGAGGTGCTGCCCCGAACCCCCCAACAGGGGGGCTAACGATCCCCTCCAAACCCCCCAACAGGGGGCCTACGCAAGCCTTTCAAAAAAAAATTCTAGGATTTTTTAAGGCTACTATTACTCA
Source organism: Pinus albicaulis (assembly GCA_034641835.2). Lineage (NCBI taxonomy): Eukaryota > Viridiplantae > Streptophyta > Pinopsida > Pinales > Pinaceae > Pinus > Pinus albicaulis. The sequence continues at coordinate 1,222,032,683 of CM076580.1, forward strand.
GAATTGTGGTATGTCCTCAAAATACTAGGTTGATTATGGGATGCATTAGTACTGCAAAAAATTGCGATAATTATCAATGGCTTACCGACTCGGCTCTTCAAGGCCTTTTGAGGGTTACAACAGGGATGTGCTTTGTTCCCAATTCTTTTCCTTCTCGCCATAGATTATTTGATCCATATGGTATAGGATGCTCAGGACAAGGGCCGTATTTTAGGCATCAACATTTCCAACCGCAAAATAATCACCCACTTGATGTTTGTGGATTATCTTATATTTTGGGGAGCATCAAATCATGAAGAATGGACTCATATGCACAATATTATGTCCACCTTTAGTGCAGTCTTCGGGCTTGTCATGAATAAATCAAAATCTTGTTTTATTAATGGATATAGTGACGAGATAGTGAAAAGGGATATTTGCAGTCTCTTCGACATTGGATCCTCTCATTTTAATAGAGCTTCGTATATATCGATTGTATATTTAAACCAAACAATTATCATGTTCACGACTAGGATTTTCTAATGACGGGTTTGAAAAAAGATTATGCGGGTGGAAATGCATGCCGTTATCAATGGTAGGTCACCTTACTTTGATTAAATCCATGCTCCAAAACATTTCAATATATTGGGTGCACCTATTCCAACTAACTATGGTGGTCATACACACTATTGAGTCTATAATGGCCAGGTTTATGTGGTCTAGAAATATGAAAGAGGAAAAAATCCACCTTGTTCGATGGAGAGCTCTCAATAGGTTGATTATAACTAATGGATGGGGGATATTAGACACTCACAATTTTAATGTGGAATTTATCATAAAAAACAATATGGAGGGCTATTACGGGTGAAGGAATATGGTAACATATCGTTAGAAAGAAATACATGTTTGAACATCAAGAGCCAGGATAAAAACTTGATCATCATTCATTTGGAGAAGCTTGCCGAATAATCTTCAACCGTTGCTGACCGTTTTTTGATGGGAAGCTGTGGATGGATCCACTATTGATATAGGAACAGATTTGCTTTCAGGATTTGATTGGAATCATTCTCTTTTGGTCCATCTGATCACATTTCTTCATGAAAATGGTATATTCTATCTACAACAGATCTAACACAATCAACAGGTAAACAATCTAGGACAAGCTTGGATGAACATTGATGAGATTGAGCCCCAGGGGATTCTAGGCATGGAATGAGACATTTACATTTCCCAAATAAGTGTTGCGAGCATTTCTTTTAGTACATAATCACACAAAATAATTTGGGTAGTGAAGAAAATGAGGGGACAATCGATGGTAAAAGATATTTATCATAAAATTATAAGGAATGAGAAAGATTTCAAACACTTTTTATGGTTTTAGGAAGTTTGGAAATTGAGGATTCCACATAGTCTTAAATTTTTTCTACTAGATGGAAAGTCATGATCGCATCCTTACCTAGAAAAAATTGCAAAAAATGGTCTTTATCGTCCCTAGTATATGTTATTGTGCAATCAAGGATAGGAATATATGGATCATTGAATGCTTAACTATCCATTTTTTGTTGCGGTCTGAGAGGGGTACTGTATGAAATTGTAATTTCACATGATTGGTCACATCTCATGCTTAAATTATGCCTATCCTTCTAGATCAATTATCGGCCAAAATATTGCTCGGTCATATCGATCATGTTTTTTTTTTAATTTAAAATTGATTTTTTGGGGAGAACCAATGTTTTGTACAAGTTATTTTATAAATTAGTTTCATCCTTCTATCATCAACAATAAAACTCCATATGAGATATTTTATGATCGTCTCCCTGTTGTTCAACATTTCAGAGTTTTTCGTTCTCGATGTTAGGCTTTGATACCTAAACAACAAAGAAATAAGTTGAGTGCAAGAAGCATAAAATGTATAATTTTTGGATATTCTATTATGTCTAAATCATAAAAAAATTATGGTGAAGAGAATAAGAAGTTTATTTTTTCAAAATACGTAGTTTTTCTTTAATATGATAAATATGCATTGACTCTTGATAGGAAAATTAATCATTTAGAGAAGTTAGTGTGTAAAAAAATTTACTATGAATCTCATAATATTCTTCCGCATCCTAGAGGTGGGATTCCCATTTTAGATTAATCTATGGATTTTCCTTCAAAATTGAATCTCAGTGATAATAATGTTGTTGATGAAGAGAAATTGGAATATAAAAGTGTTTCTGCAGGGACAATAGGAACGGAGACAAGAAGGACAGAAAGTGAGACGGACTATAATTAAGAGTTTGATTCACAAGATGATAAACTTCCTTCACAACCTCTACAAAGATCAAATCGTATTAGAACATTCCCAAGAAAATACAATGAGTTTCAGATAGGGTGTTCTTCAGGTAACTATTCTCATGATTGTGAATATATTTTTTATGTTGGTTGTGAGCCTACTTGTTTTGAATAATTTTCTAGTTATGACGAGTGGAAAGATGAAATTCAAAAAGAGTATGATTCCCTCACAACAAATGACACTTGGAGGTTGGTGGATCCTCTTGTGGGCATAGAACTTATTGGTTGCAAATGGGTTTATAAAACTAATTATAAAGTTGATGGTTCACTTGATAAGAACATGGTGAGGATTGTAGAAAATAGATATGAAGAGAAAGAGGGAGTTGGCTATACAAAGAAATTTTCCCCTAGAACTAAATGGGGCATTGTGAGAACATTTTTTTCTATTGCAGCTCAAAATGGATGGAAAATTTATCATATGGATGTTAACACTGCTTTTTTAAATGGAGATTTTGAAGGAAGATGTTTGCATGTTTCAACTAGAAGGGTATTTTGTCAAAGGGAAAGAACAAAAGGTATGAAAATTAATGAAGTCTTTCTATGGCTTGAAGCAAGCATTGCGTGTATGGCACGAGAAGCTAATTTAACATCTTCTCGAGTTGAATAATAAGCATTTTGACCTAGATGATGCAACTCTTTATGTTAATAAGGTTGGAAGATAAGTTTTATATCTAGTTATCTAAGTTGATGATTTTATGATTACAAGGAACAATGATGAATATATATCGTTTATTAAGAAGGAATTGCAAAAGATTTTTGATATTATATATCTAAGTTTACTTCATTATTATCTTAGAATTGAAGTTGATAAAAAACCATTTGAGAGGAAATATGTTGGAAAGTTATTGAATCCCTCTTACTACTCCAATGGAACACAAACTGAAACTCACTTCAAAAGAAAGAAAACCATTTGAAGATCCAACAATGTATAAGTAACTTGTTGGAAGTTTGATTTATCTCTCTACTACTAGTCTAGATATAACTTTTGTTGTTGGAATACTTTCCATTTTTGTGCATCAACCTTATGAAAAGCATTAGGTAGCATCAAAAATAGTTCTTAAATATATAAAAAGAACTCAAACAAACATATGGTATCAAATAATTCATGAGATACATTAAAAAAACACAAATAATCTTGCCTCCCTGTAATCTGTGAACGTAGGTTAATTGATAAAGAAACGAGGCAAATATATATTAATGAAGAATTTTAAAATGATTAAGTAAATCTATTTCAATATGTTTAACTGGAATATGCTTTAGCCGTTTAAGCAGATTTAGTAAAGATTCACGCAAACACTAAGCCGATTACAAATGTCCGTGCAATTTGGTTACAAAGTGGAAGCTCCATGCAATTAATTTATCTAAATTGGTTTCATATCAGTCAATGTGACCAGACGTGCATTTAATATTAGCATCCTTCTACATAGTAACTACTACCACCGAACAATGATATATTGTTACTATTATTGAGAATCTCGATTTGCATACCTTACAGAACAGAACATTACTAAAAACAATATCAAAAGTTTACTCCATCACTGCTATAAATTCCTCGAGTCCCCACACACCTCCACTATGAAAGGAGGTCCATTATACAACACAGCATGTTAACCATGGTTCAATTCAACTCAAACAGAGCCAAACTCAGGTTTAACATAACATGTGAATCACGCATGCGAAGGTATTCAACTGGTGATCGCCTATCGATCATCAACGATGTTAGGAATCTTAAATCGATAATAGTGAGATAATGTTAGGAATCCCAAGTCTAGTAGGGTAATATAAGGATTGACCTATCCATCCATCAAGCCGCTATGTAATTAGTATTAATTATTAATTTTATTTTAATTAATATATTTTTCAAACATAATTTTATTTTAAATAATTTAATTATTTTAATATAAATATTAAATTACATATTATAAGTTTTTATAACATTAAAATTTTACAACATTGCTTTCTTATTTTATTTTTCAATTTTATTTTTATTTTAAATAATTTAACGTATAACATTGCTGTCATAGTAACTTATAGAAACACTTCGCAAATGTCCTAAAGTAATCTTTAAAATATTATTCATAATAATAATTACATTGTTGCCATAGTAATCATAGTAAGTTATAGAAACACCTCTCAAATGGAATAAAATTATTTTTAAAATATCACTGATTGTGTCAAAATGCATTCACAATGAGAAGTGTTATATCTTTATATTAAAAAATAATAAATAGACATATTTATTTTTAAAATTTAAAAAATATATATAAAAAATTAAACTTTAAAACTTTATTTTTTTTAATAACAATAAATATATTTAAAAAGAAAAAAATGAATCCACTTTAATATATAAAACATGTAAATTAAGTTTAACATAAATTAAATTGAAAATAATAAAAATTGTTAATTATCACAATAGGGTCTTTATTTTATAATAGAGTTTTCAAAATTTTAATTTAATTATTTTTACAAAATATTATAAAATAATTTAAGTATATAAAATGTTGAAATGTATCTTAAAAGAAATTATGTTTTTTTTTCTATTTTAATTGAATTGATAAATTAAAAGAAAATATATGAATATTAAATTATTATTTTTTGTGATAATGATGATAATTAATGTCTTCAAATATTAATATTAATATAATGTATAAAACCTTAAAAAGAAAAAAATCATCAAAATTCTATAACATATTTCTATGATTTAATAACATATTTCTATGATTTAATAGAAGAAAAAAAAAATCACCAAATTATCATATTTTTATTGTTTTATTAATTTTAAAAAAAATTAATAACATAACATAAACTTTAAAAATTAAAAAAAAATATAACTGTAAATTATACCATATAAAAAAAAATATTTTCCATAATTATATAATTTTTATTTTTTATTTTTCCATTAACAAGACCGACCAACTCATAATGAACTAAAATATTGCACTCTACTAATAGTTATGTGCATTTATAACGAACTATGATCACTAATGTACTTAGTGACATGAAAAAAATCCCCCAATCCAAGCTCATACCACACGAGCTCCTCGTGGACATAGGTTTTCCATCGATCAGTAGGCATAAGCTTCAATTAGTAGTCTTCAGATTTTTACTGCTCTTATGTTAAAAACTTTCAGGACATCATTTCTTATAAAAAAAGCTATAAAAATATAACAAAGTATTGAAATTATTTTATTTTTGTTTTTAATTTTTTTTTTT